>CAUYQV010120837.1:0-19803 GCA_963574575.1 Galagoides demidoff
TTTTTTGAGATGGAGCCTCAAGCTATCCCCCTGGGTAGAGTGCCATGGCATCACAGCTCATAGCAACCTCCAACTCCTGGGCTCAAGCGAGTCTCCTGCCTCTGCCTCCCAAGTAGCTGGGACCACAGACGCCCGCCACAACGCCCGGCCAGTTTTTGGTTGCAGCCATCATTGTTGTTTGGCGGGCGGGCTGGGGATTGGAACCCGCCCCCTTAGGTGTACGTGGCTGGCGCCTTAGCCGATTGAGCCACAGGCGCCTTAGCCAACCTTTTCATTCCTTAAATGTCATCCCTTTGTTCCCTTTTTTTATTTTATTACTCTGCAAGCTGAACTCTTTCTTTATCCCCCCTTCTAACTAACTCATGTTTATCCTTTAGATCTCAGTTTAAATGACTTCCTTAACTTCATTTTCTGATTGCCTACCAGGGATGTCTAACCTTTTTTTTTTCTGCTGCAAATTGAAAGAATAAGAACTGCTCTAGTCCATTCATTAAATACATAAACACTAACAAAAGCTGATGAAAGAAAGGTCTGTGCATACTTTTTGCTATATCCAACACCACAGATAAGTAAGAAAAGGCCTCAAATAATAAGCATGTAGGCCATGGGCCACAGACTGGATACCTTTGCTTACATTTGCCTGATACACACTCTGGTGATACCTTGTAATTTTCCTTCTAAGCATTTATTATGGCATTTGTAATTATATGATTGTATGTGTTTCCCCAATCAGATTTCTTTTCATTTTTTTATTTTTTTGAAACAAGGCCTCACTTTGTTGCCCAGGATAGAGTGCAGTGTTGTTACCATTGCTCACTATAACATCAGATTCCTAGGGTTCAAGTATCCTCCTGCCTCAGCCTCCCAAGTAACTGGGACTACAGGCATGTAGCCACATTCAGTTGATTTTTCTGTTTTTTGTAGGGACAGGGACTCACTATGTTGCTCAGGCTGGTTCCAAGCGCCTGGCCTCAAGCTGTCCTTTTGCCTCAGCCTCCCAAAGTGCTAAGATTACAGGTATGAGCCACTATGCCTGGCCTAGATTTTAAGGTTCAAAAGATCAGGGACCATATCTGTCTCATTCTCCAATATAGTCCCTAGTGTATAATTTGGTCCCTGGTACATAGTAGTAATTACTGCTTAGGAAACATTACACTACATCTTGTACTCCCAGTACCTCAAAATGCTTATAGCTTTCAAGATGTGCAATATACTGTTACACCTCTCTGATTTTGCATTAATAATCCTCTAAGCCTTGAATAATATTTCTCTTAATTTCACTCATCTATTAAGGCCTAACTTGAATGCTACCTCCTCCATGAAGAATTTCCAGAATTCCACTCTTCTTTTATATTCACATAATATAGCATTGTTTCTTTGTAAGACTGATTTCATTTTGTTGTACTTAACAGGTGGTCTCATTTCTTTCTCCACTAAATGAGAGCTTCTTGAGAGTAAAAGAATATAGCTTATTTATATAGCTTATTTATATTTTTCATGGCATACAGGATGTTGTCATACAGTATGTGTTCAGTTAATGTTGAGGGGTAGGAAAGAGGATATATTCTGTATTATCTATCACCTAATCTCTAATTTCTCCTTGTCTTCCTACTCTTTCTCAGCCAGGTAGAAGTGTAGTCTTTTTATACCTAGGTCTTGAGTCCAGGGCCATTGATGGGAAAAGAGTTAAAAGCTCTGGACCTTTATAGTTGACTTACACATTCTTGTTATATACTCACTCCATGATAATTTATCATCTTGATTGGGGTGAGTCTTTATGTTCTCTGAAGCTAATGGGGATATGCATTTGGTGTTCACTTCAGCAGTGAGGAATATTGTATCTAGCAGTATATGAACCATCCCATCTCCTACCTGTTGAGTGTGATTTTTTTTTTTGAGGGGGGGGCAGTCTTTTTAGTGACTCTTGAATAGGATTCTGGTAGGGAAAGAATATCTTTGAACCTCTAATTGTTTTTATTTCTGTATCCTGTTGTCTTCTCCCCACCAGCTAATATTACAGGTGCCCAATTCCCTCATCTTGTCTACTGTAGCACTTCATACTTAACCCTCTTTGTTGCAAAATTATCTTTTTTTCTGTGCCTTACTCATCAGCCTTAACCAAAGTTCTCATTTCCTGAGTGTCTTGTTCCCAGCTTGGTAACAAATTAATTCATATTATTTATTACTGGTAATTTAATTTGGGGGAATTGATAATCTTTTAAAAGATTATTCAGATTAATACAGAGGTGTTAAATATTAACAGTGATATTTTAGGCAATTAGGAATATTTTACCCAGATTCTTTTAATTCTTCCCTTTGTCTGCTTTATCTGTGCACAACACCAACCCTATTCTCTAGTTTTCCGTACCAGGATGCATGAAATAAGTGAGTTCACTATCACCTGTTTTCTGCATTTGCTTTGTTTAACCTGTCAATTACTTTTTCCATTTTGGCATTTTTCCCCTTCCTAGTTTCCATTATGATTTTCAAATTTAACTAACATATTTACTTGTATAGGTAACACATTCAACATCTATTAGACGGTATACAGTGAAAAGACTCCTATCCACACTTTGTTCTCCAGTTCCTTTTCCAGAGGTAGCTAATGTTTCTATAATCTTGGGTAGTATTCCAGAGATATTTTAGGATATGTAAATAAATACATTTGCCATTATGATTTACTGTCCATGGTGTGATAGCCCTATAGAGTCTGAGCCTTGGAGACACATTTCTCTTGGGTTCCCCCAAGCTTGTGCAGCTTCAGGTATTGGAAATATGGTCATGTGGCCATATTTCTATTTTTGCCACTTTTTTTCAGAGAAGACACATGTAGATTGCTTTGAATTCCTTATAAATTCCTTTTTTCCTCTCTAGGAGTCAAAGATAAACAATGAGAAGTCCCGTACTAAGAGCCCTAAGCCTGCCGAAAGCCCCCAGGCAGCTACTAAGCAGTCGGATCAGCCCACTGCTGCTTATGAGTATTATGATGCTGGCAATCACTGGTGCAAAGACTGTAATACCATCTGTGGGACCATGTTTGACTTCTTCACTCATATGCATAATAAGAAGCACACACAGGTAGGTGTCCTGCTCTCTGTTATTTCTACTCTCATCCTCATTCCCCTCAAACTTCTATATCCCCGTCTGCATTACAAAGCTGGAAAATGAAATATTCTCATATGGGAAGGAGCCCCAATCTGAAGAGTGAAGAATTACCAACAAAGGAGACACCGTCCCCAGGTCTCAGTCCAGGGGATCTGCCTGTAACTAAACATCATGATAAGTGTAAGTGAGGCTTCTGCCTCTTTTGATTCCTTGAGTACCTGATTTTTTGTTTCATTTTATCTTTCTAGTACTTGCTCTAACATGTGTTTACCTTTTCCACAGGTGATTTCCGTTTAAACAGTTGGCAGAGAGGGTGGGGGTGGGTAATTGGGGCTTCTGGTCCCCTGGTCTTATGTGTGGGAGAAAAAAAAGAGAAAAGTGGGTCATTGAGTTTTTAGTGCTGTTGTGTGAGCACCTCTGCCTCTTACAAATAGACACTGGATCCCTACAACAGACCTTGGGCTTCAAAGACCCAGAGTGAGGCCAAGCAAGATGCTGTAAAGCGCACTGACAAGATAACTGTTCCAGCGAAAGGTATGTTTCCTCTATGCTCTCTTTGTGGTTTCCCTATGTTCTACCAAGGAAGAGGTGTCCCTAAACTAAGGTGCTAGGAAGCAGCATAGTGTGGGACATAGCCATTTCTTTTAACAAACCTATAAGAATGCCTTCTTTTTTTCTTTTTTTTTTTTATTTGAGACAGAGTTTTACTTTGTCACCCTTGGTAGAGTGCTGTGGTGTCACAGCTCACAGAAACCTCCAGCTCTTAGGCTGAAGCAATTCTTTTGCCTCAGCCTCCCAAGTAGCTGGGACTATAGGTGCCCGCTACAACACCCAGCTTTTTTTTTTGTTGTAGTTGTCATTGTTGTTTGGCAGGCCTGGGCCAGGTTTGAACCCACCAGCCACAGTGTATGTGGCCAGTGCCCTAGCTATTGAGCTACAAATGCCAAGCCAAGAATGCCTTGTGTAGAACAATATATGGGGTCCTGAAGTTATAAAGAGATCTATAAGACAATTATCTCTACCCATATTGTCAAAAATAAGACAGATTTTAAACATACATTCTTAAAACTGTAATATCCTTGGTTTACACACCAAAATCTTATTTACTTAAAGTCTAGGTTAAAAAAGGACATTGAGAGATGCAGAATTTAACTGCTTTTCAACTAAGAAGTATAAAATATTTTGAGTCATTGTTAAAGGATAATTTCCATTTAAACAGCTGGGAAGTAGAAAGTTTCTTTGTCTTTAAACTTTGCAAGTTCTTAATCTTCATAAGTAGCCAGAGTTGCTACTATGTCCTTTTGATTATTATTTTTTTTTTTTTGGAGACAGAGTATCACTTTGTCCCTCTTGGTAGAGTACCATGGTGTCATAGCTCATAGCAATCTCAAATTCTTGGGCTCAGGCGATTCTCTCGTCACAGCCTCCCAAGTTGCTGGGACTACAGGCCCCTGCCACAACACCCATCAATTTTTAGAGATGGGATCTCACTTATATTCAGGCTGGTCTCAAACCTGTGAGCTTGGGCAGTCCACCTGCCTCAGCCTCCCAGAGTGCTAGGATTACAGTTGTGAGCCACTGCATGTGGCCCTGTCTTTTTTGATTTATATAAAGATTTCATGAGTAATTATCAACATGAGAGATCCTTATATAAATGGTAATGGTAGTGGTCTCTTCGGGAGTATAATTTTTAACTCTCCTAAGATGCTTTGTACTAATTAGAGTTTAAGGAGAATCAGCAACAGGAATAGGTCTAACAGGAAACTTGTGAATTAACTAATAAGTGTTCCCAGGAGGAGAAAGAATAGAGGTCTAGAGTTTAGGTCTTAGATTGAGAAAACTAGACTAATGTGATTCACCTAACTGCTACTCTGACTTCAAAGTGGGTAAGGTCCTAAATACTGTAACCATTTTACTGCAGAGGGGTGATGGGATTTCCCTTAGTTGCTGTTACTCTAGATGGAAACAGCTTATTTCTTTGACTTTTTTTTACTTCTTCTAGGCTCTGAGTTTCTGATTCCTATCACTGGATTTTACTGCCAACTCTGTGAGGAATTTTTGGGGGATCCAATTTCTGGGGAGCAACACGTGAAGGGTCACCAACATAATGAGAAATATAAGGTTGGTCTTTATAGTAGTCTGTGGAATTTCCACTTTCCTGCAGTAATTCTTTTGACTTTGTCGAACAACTTCAGAGCCAGAAAAAGTCATTGACACTTCCCATCTTATATAACCATGAGGAAGTTCTCCTCAATCCTAATGAGAGATACTGAACTGATAGAACCACCTATATCCTTGAGGAAGATTATGCTAGAAATTTCTACTATGTGCACTCTACTACGTGTAATAGTGGTAGGCCAAGGTTTTTTCTCTTATAGTACGTTGACCTGTTGTTGAGTCTTTATATTTTCTCTTCCTAGAAATATGTGGATGAAAACCCATTATATGAGGAGCGGCGGAATCTGGACCGTCAAGCTGGTTTGGCTGTGGTCCTAGAGACAGAACGGCGACGACAGAGTGAGCTAAAGCGAAAGCTTAGTGAGAAACCAAAGGAGGAGAAGAAAGAAAAAAAGGCAAAGGTCATGAAAGAAATAAAGGTGGATGACAAGGTATCTGATGAATTAGAAGACCAACTCTCTGAGGGTAGGAATTCCCCTGAAAAAGCCGAAAATAAAAGGAACACTATCAAACTGCAATTAAAAGAAGAGGTAAAGAAGGAATCACCAACTTCATCTTCTTTTGGGAAATTCAGCTGGAAGAAGCCAGAAAAAGAAGAAGAAAAAAGTTCAGTGGTGGGCCCAAGTATCCCTAAAGAAGAGATCATGGAAAGCAGTAAAGACAAAGAGGATGGCAAAGCTGAAGCTGGAAAGGCAAAACCCATCAAAATCAAGCTCTCCGGGAAAACTGTTGTTGCGCATACCAACCCTTGGATGCCTGTTGTGACAACTTCAACACAGACTAAGATCCGACCTAACCTGCCTATTCCATCCACAGTACTCCGCAAGTCAGGTTCAGCCACAGTGAGCAAACCAGCTCCTCTTAACACCTTTCTGTCCATCAAATCCTCTGGAACTACTGCTAAACCTCTGCCAGTAGTTAAAGAGTCTTCAGCTGATCTTCTCTTACCTCCAGACATCATCTCTAAAGCATTTGGAGGGGAAGAGGTAATTCTAAAAGGGTCTCCAGAGGAAAAAATGGCGCTGGCTGAAAAAAATGAGCCATCTCATATACCAGAGCCAATGCTACCACCTCCCCCACCACCACCACCACCACCACCTCCCCCACCCCCAGCTATACCTCATCCAGCTGCCCCATCTGCTGTACAAGCAAATGTTGTCTTGACTCCAGTAAAATCAAATCCAGTTGTATCTCAGACTCTCAGCCCTGGATTCCAGGGTCCTACCATTTTGAACCCAGTGTTGCCTGCAGCCATCATGGCCTCAGCACATCCAGCTCCCATTCCTTCTGATGAGACAGCTCCTGGGGTGAGTGAGAGTGACCGGGACCAGACCCTGTTCTCTGTGTTAGTACGTCCTCCACCACCCCTCTCAAGTGTGTTCAGTGAACAAGCAAAAAAACTGGAGAAGCGAAATTCATGCTTAGCTACAGCCAATGCTAAGGACCTATATGACATATTCTATAGTAGTGGTGGAAAGGGAGCCCCTGAGACTAAGCTGAGTGGTAGTCTGTTGGCCAACGGGGAAAACAGCAACCTCTCTAAACCTGAAAGTTCAGACAACTCTTCGACTTCTACTTTAAACAACAGTGCATCCCAAGAGAAGTCTCAAGGTAGTGGTTTGGCTACAGCCTCTATAGTCAACAACTCTGAAAAGCCCATTGCAAAAACTCTTGTGCCCCTAGGGAAGTGGTCAGTGGTAGAACATATAGACCCAAAAAGCAGAGGCAGCAGCTATGGCTTCTTACAGCCTCTGACAAGGTTATGTCAAAGCAGACCTTATGAAACTCTTACCCCAAAGACAGATACTTTGGCTATGTGGACTTCCAGTTCTTTCCAGAATGACACTAATAGGGATGTATCTCCAGAAGAGAAAACTGACCTTGACCTAGGAGAGCCAGGGCCACCTGGTGTAGAAGCCGCCCGTCAGCTCTTAGATATACACTGCTATACCAAGAAATCTAAGAAGTTAGTAGAAATCCACCTCATTGAATCTGGTAACCAGCATAAAGATAGCCAAGAACTTCAATATTCTGAGGATTTTAGAGAAAGTGAGGTAGACACACACACTGAACTAAAAGGAAGGGTAGCAAAACTCTCTGAGGGGGTTATTGAAGAGGGAGCCAGGATCAACACTGGGCCACAAAGCGTAGAAAATTCTAATCTAAACCATGGGAACAGGTACATGTGGGAAGGAGAAGTAGAACAGCCTAAGTTGCTAATGATTGACAAGGAGGCTGAACAGTCCAAGAAATTGATAACAGGAAGTGAAACTACAAGTAAAGTAGTGATTGAATTGAGTGCACAGGCTCTCTCTTCCACAAAGACAAAACTAGACTCATATCCATCAGAAGCTAGGTCATTACTCCTGAACCCACAAGATATACCTATGAAAATTTCTCCAGAATTGCATCTTCAGACCCCACTCAGATCTACTGTGTGTTTAACAGATAGTTCACAGGAACAAAGAGTTTCATCCAGTAGTGAGGAATGCTTAGAAAATTCAGCTCCAGAACCAGCGTCTAGAACTTCTAGGTACAGAAGCCTCCAACTCAAGAGAGAAAGATCAAAAGACTTTCAAGGTCAAAAGATCTATGAGCTGACTGTTTGGGATGAGAACAGTAAGAAGCCAAAGACCTGGGAGAGCCCAGAGAAACCAGAAGTAGAAGCTCTGGAGCTACGAGATGTCCATCCAGAATTAACAGTGACAATAGAAAGCAAGGCCTTAGAAGACTTCGAAGCTACAGACTTAAAGGTAGAGGAGCTTGCCACCCTGGATAATCTGAGGGATATACATGTTGATATCTGTAATACTCAGGTAGATCCAGCACACAGATCACCAGCCACCCTGTCTCAGAAAGTATGTGAAGAAAATTCTATATCACCTCTAGAGTGTAATCCCTCTATTTCCACTGATTTTGAATCAATCCCATCTTTTTCTGGTTTTCCATTAGATTCTCCCAAAACCTTGGTGCTTAACTTTGAGACGGAGAGTGAACAAAACTCATCTAATCCAAGAAGTAGAATCACTTCTAACATTTCGAAAACTGAATTTCCTCTAGAAAATATTGACCGTGGCTTGGGGGCCCAAGAGGGAATGCATCAGGCCCTTGACCTGTTAGCTGGAGGAATGATGCCTGAGGAAGTAGAAGAAACTTGCCAATTAGAGAAACAAGAGTCACTCAGATTGGAATCAGAAACAGTTAATCCTGCAGGCCTCGGGCCATCTCCTTGCCTTCCAGACCTTGTTGACTTTGTAACACGGACTTCTGGGGTTCAGAAAGAGAAATTGTGTTCTCTACTCTCTGAGCCAGGTGACCCTCCTAAGTATAGTACCCTGGAGATGGGCTCACTACCACTAGAAATACCTGATGCATCCATCACAGACACAGCACTTCCTCAAGGAGATGAGGACAGTGGCAACACTTTGAATTTTGTAAAAAATTCAGCTTCACAGTCTTCTCCAAGGGAACAGGTAGTTGGAGGCAATATGGTCCCTGAGGAAATGGTTGAACGAGAAGCTACAATTGATGCCATACAGGACCACACAGAATCCAGTGTTTACAAGCAAGAATAAATACCCAGAGTTATTTGTGGATGAATCTAATTGGCTTCTAGAAATCAGACACCCAGATGATTCAGGACTAGTTTACTATCTCACCTGGAACCTACATCAAGAGATGCAGTCAGCTACAGTACATGTTTGTGGAAACTAAAAAATTTACCTCCTTTTTTCCTTTCCCTTTAAGATACCAGACAAATCAATCATAACTTCTATACATATCTGTAAAAAGTGTTTTCTGTTAATTTTTTTGTTTTGGCCAATTTTGTCAATTAAAATCAATTGTCTATTTGCCTCACCTCATAGTGTGCTCCGATTGTATTTTGGCTTTGACTCTGCCATTTCTGGAATGTGGGGGAGGAGGGAGGGAGAGAAGACTTCTCCAATTGCTGTTTTGTATACCTACCCAATTTCCTGGGCAGCTGATGGATCTCTGGAGAAACACCAGAGAGCTTACTGAAGTGGAAAACTTGAAGGAAGAATTGTTCATCTTTAGGCTTTCATTTGGATGCCTTAACATTGTTTGAAATGTATCATTAGTAATTGTTTTGTTACTGCCTACTCCCCTTATTGGCATGTCAACTCCTGTATGTACCTCCCTTGCTCTGTTGCCTTTGCTTGAGATGGTCCTGCTAACTCACAGACCTGTATGGAAATGGCTCAGTAAACATGGAAGAAAACCTGGCAGGCTAACTTTTGGAAGACGACAAATCGGTAAGGCTTAATATTCGTGGCTCAGTATTGGAAGCAGATATACTTTTGGGGATCACTTTTTTTTTTAAATGGCCTTTTTTATTGTATTGTGATTCCTTAATACTTTGTACTAAATTGTGTTAAATTGTTCAGTGGCCATTTCTGTACTGAAGAGGTAGAATCTCAAATTTGTCTTGGGATCTAACTCATTCCTTGTTCCACAAACCTATTGTATCTTTTCCTCTACCTCCTTCCCTGAGTTATGTCCACCATAGTGTGATGTTTTGAGTTGTACATTTTGTTAAAAAGATTAAAGAATTTATGAGTTGTCTTGGGCAAGTTTAACTTTATTTTTCATGTGTTAATTACTTGGAATAAATGCATTAATCTCATGTTTCTTTCTGGATTTTTGTTTTGAAACCACACACGTTTAAACTCCAAAGGAAAACTAGAATAATGAACCCTGGCTGCTTTACTGTCAACCCACACCCTTTCTTTCACTTGTTTGAACTACTTTCTTCATGCCAGAATGTTAAATTATATAGTCTATGCCCCAGTTCTGCCAGGATGGATAGTGAGTAGTCAGCTGGTCTGATATTGGCATTATCCAATTCGAAGCTTTTTATATATCCTTGTGTTGACTTTCCCAAGGATCTTCTGGGAAGTAAGGTCCCCTAGGACAATCAGGTTCTTGTTAAAGGTGCTCTTGGGAACCAAAGAACTCAGTCCTCAGATTTTATAATCTCTGTCCCAGAGTCCTATTCCCCTCCTGCTTCTCAGGGATGATGTGAAATTGCTGGTCATTTTTTCCTAAGATTTTTTTTGTTTGTTTGTTTTGTGTGCAGAGCTATAGAATCCTTAGGTTGAGCTTGGGAGGTTATTTAATTTTAGAACCTTGACTAATTCAGTTTGGAAGTTATCCTGGCCTTTCTTCATCATATTGGGGAAAGGACACAGATTTGAGCTAGATCCTTGAATATACCTCAGCCATTTGCTTTGCCATGATTTGAGACAATACTTCTGTGTCACAGGGTTGTTTCATTTTTTATGTTTTTAAAATGAGATCATCATCTCCATCTCGGCACCAAATATGTACAGTGCTAGACCATCCTGCCTGTGTAATCTTTCTAGGCCTATTTTTTGGTGTTTTGGGTTTTTTTGCTTTTTGTTTTTTTGTTTTTTTTTTGCTGAAGCTTAAATCCAGTGAACTTTTCTGGCTTAGAAATGATAGATTAGCTCAAAAAGCACCTTTTAGTCAAGTTTAAACCCAGGTGAGCTGAGCTTCAGAGAGATTTGTTTTCTCAGAGAAATTCTCCTTTCCCATCTTTGTAGGTTATCTACAGGAATTCAGTAAAAATAAGAATTTTAAGTGCCAATTTGTGCTGATTGTCAGGCCTATTCACTTATAAATTCACCTCTCTTTGGGGAAAGACAGGTGGCTTTAGGGAAGAGTGGAGAAATTTGATCTTACTCAGGTCCTAATTCTAATGTCACTTCCTCTCAGAGTCATAATCTTACTGTCTAGGTTAGGCAGGGTCCACTTGAGAGGGCTAACAAGAGAGGGGCAGCGTCTAGGAAGGGCAAAACTAGTACAAGTAGCTGGGGCTGGAGTACTTTGGGCCTAAGCTTTGGTAGCAGCTCCTCTTGTGCTCTGTGGATAACTTCAAGATTTACACCAAATGTGTCTACCAACCTGAGGCTTTTTCTGGATTAATGCTCACTTCTAAGAGATGAAGGAATGGCATTCTTATCTTCCTTGAACCAGCAGAGGAAGAGTTTTTAGGATTCTGCAGTATAGACAGGCAGTATTGTTAGCTTCTTCCCCTTTAATCAACAATATCTAGCTTTGGAGCCCATCCAGAGAAGCCAGGTAAAAGAAAGGGCAGAACTCTAACCCATAGCTAGTGCCTAGAGTTAGAGCATATTCATTCACTTTATTCACTGTAACCCAGTACTAAATAAGTGTTCAACTTGTAAGACACAAGCATGTAAGCAGTGGGCTCTGATCTTTATATGTGGCTTGTGTTACAACTTTTGAATTTATACAAACATCGAGACAATTTTTTTTTTTTTTTAGAGACAGTCTCACTTTGTCGCCCTCAGTAGAGTGCCCTGTGAGTGCTTATCACAGCGTAGCAACCTCCAAGTCCTGGGCTCAGGCGATTCTCTTGCTTCAGCCCCCCCGAGTAGCTGAGACCACAGGCACCCACCACAATGCCTGGCTATATTTTGTCGCAGTTTGGCTGGGCCTGGGCTCGAGCCCACCACCCTTGGTATATGGGGCCAGCGCCCTACTCGCAGAGCCACAGGAGCTGCCCCAAGACAAATTTTTATTGGACTCCTTCAACTGTGAAAACATATGATCAGCAGTTAGATTTGAATTGGGGCAAACACCTAATTTTATTTACCTTGTAGAAATAAGCCCCTAAAAATTCCATTCAGCTTTGTGAATGAATGCTTCCTTATTTATAAGCATCATTCTGTTCACAGGGCACATAATTTGTTTCTGCTGATAATTGCTGAATAATATAGTTGAGTGTTCCCACTTTACCCCAAGCCACTTCATCTCTCTAAAAAGTCAAAAAGTTAATGTTTTGGTAATACTATGCCAGAATATGAGTTCATAATTTATCAGACTACCAGGTTTGGGGACTAAGGAAGAATGGGGTAGCGGGTAGGGTAGATACAGGCATCCCATAGGCATATTTTTTTAAAAATTGGGGGTAGGTTTCAAGAGGAGATAACCTACAGCAGAAGTAAGAAGAGTGGTTTTTAAAAATATATGTGTACATTCCTAAACTTTGGTTCTCCTTACCTCAACAAAGCTTACCTACCAAGCCCAGGATGAGAACCTAAGCAAAGTATTCATTTATTAACCATTTATGTGAGAGCATGAACAAATAAGAATAGTTTGGGAATGTGAGCACATTTCATGTTTATTTAGAATTTTGTTTTACAGTAATGTTGATGTAATTTTTTTAAAACTATGTAATAACAGTATTTATTGATAAACCAAGGAAATTAGAGTTTATAATCAAAATCTTTTCTTAAAATACATCTCTCCTCATTTGCCCTCAATCCATATAAATTTTCAGAAAAAAACATAAATATGTATATTTATGTTGTAGCACTTAACATAGTTGTAATTCTACATGTATGTTTCTTTGATGAATATGTTTCCCCTACCTTTTCTCAATTACATTATAAACTCTCCAAAGCAAGAAGTTTGTCTTTACTTACTGTTTTTTTTTTTAAATCATTGTATTCATGGTGCAATTGCCTGGCACATAGATGGTGCACAATAAAAAATTTTTTGAAAGAATTAATGTGGTAGTATCAGCTGTTTTTATTACCTGATTTTTGTTACTTAGTAATTTATAAATAGATAAATACTGTAAATTGCTGATTGTATTTGCTGGGTGCTTAGCAGTGCTGGAGCTCACTGTCTTCTCGGTTCTGTCCTGAGTCTTTGCATCAAATCACTATCAATAGCAGTGAGTGAAAGTGGCTGCCGTTTCTCTCATTTCCACAGCATTTTGAAATAGTGATGCTAGGCTAGAAGGATAATACACTGTTCCTGCAGTTCCTAGAAGAGGAACTAAGGATGGGAAAGAACATAAACTAACTTTAGAGGTAGCAGAGAAAGGTTTGGGGGCTGTAATTTTAAGGTGGCTCTCTTTCCTTTCAGCTAGATTCCATAAGCGTGTTGAAGTCAGTTCATCCCCAGATCTCTCTCATTTCACTAAAGGAGTAATTTGGTACTTTATGGCCCCAAATTTTCTTATCATTTCATCAAAACTAAATTGTAACCAAAAAAGTTTGCCTTTGGAAGAGGGAGGAGGGATGGTTTCACTTATTTGTATCTCCTGTTTTGTTTCAACATTCTGACCATGAAAATTCATTTTCTAGAAAAAACTTTTTTTATGCATAAAACGTACACATGCATACACATATACAATATGTAGTGTTTATATCATTAAGAGTCATCTGGTATTGTGTATTGGCTGTATACTTTTATATATTAAAAAATAATGTTTGTTTTTTTTTTAAGTTGTGTATCTTATGCTCAGTGCATCCCTGTCTTCACTTCTTTCATCTGTTTTTCATCATTTTAAGTAAGTCTTGCTCCTTTTTCCTCAAGACTACCTAAATTCCTCTCTTCCCATCAATGCTGGGCAACATAGCTTCTTCAAGAATCTATTACTATTATTTCCTCCTCTTTCTCTTTCACTTCCCCTTCTCTTGCCCCACCTCAATTGAGCTGATTGTGCATATCCACTAATGTTGTATAAGCACTTCTACATTAAGCGACATAAATCAAGATACCTGTCTTCTCAAAGCTTAATTTAATGCAGTTACAGAAAAGACATCACATAGTGTTTGTTATATGCAAAAGAACAGAAGATAACTCAGATATCTAGATGTCATGATTTAAAACTTTTAAGGCTTTTGTTCATTCTATTTGCAGAGGATCAAGCAAGAAAAGAGTTTTTAGGAAATAAGGGAAGCGAGTATGTTTAAGGGAAGTGAATTAACAGGATGAAAATAGAGGCTGAATTAACGTAATGGGAAAACAAAAGGTAGAGGATGTGGAGAAAAGATAGCAAAGAGATAAAATCAACCATGTTGAGGTATTATTTTCTTTTCATTTCTCTGATATTCTGCCCCTATTAAGGTTTCATCCAGCCTTCCTGTAGCTCACCTACATAAAGATGATTATGATCACATTGTTATTAACTCTCACCTATCTGTTTTTCTTTCTTCTCAGGGGCAATTCCAGAAGTCTTCAGATTTCCAAAAGGAAGGACTACAGCAGACATTTCTGGCCCAGGGAGCCAGGCATAGAAGCCACAGAGACCATGGGAATAATGAACGCCCTTGTGGCCAGTAGGCAATCATTTCAAGGGTCTGACTTCCAGAAGGTGGGTATGGTTGTTGGGAGTTGAACGGGTTGTCATTTTAGCTGCTTGGAAATGGTAAGTGAATGGGAAAAAAACAAAACAAACAAACAAACAAACAAAAAAAATATATATATATATATGCACACACACAACAGTAGAAGAGGAACAAGATGAGAATGGACATGGAAGGTATGTTTTTTATGTGTGTGCATGTTTTTCTTTTTGTTTTTGAGACAGAGTCTCACTTCTGTTGCCCTGGGTAGGGTGCCATGGTGTTATAGCTCACAGCAACCTCAAACTCTTGGGCTCAGCCTCTTGCCTTAGCCTCCCAAGTAGCTGACACTACAGATGCTTATCACTATGCCTGGCTAGTTTTCTCTGTTTTTAGTAGAGACAGGGTCTTACTCTTGCTCAGGCCAGTTTCGAACTCCTCAGCTCACACAGTCTATCCGCCTCAGCCTCCCAGAGTGGTAGGTGCTAAGATTTTAGGAGTGAGCCACCATGCCTGGCCAAGGGTATATATTTTAGAGCTGGCATTTCTTACTTCATTTGGCACTGAATAAATTACCTCCTAAATTTCCATTTTTCATTTTGTCCTATGGTATTTATGTAAAAACTTTGGAGGTTAGATCTTTTTGTTCTTTCTGGGCCCTGGACCCCAGTGTCTCCATCAAGTAGAACGTCTCCTATCTCAGTTTCAGCCTCCTTTACTGGTCTATACAAGAACAAAATAAAATTGAGTATGTCCTTAGAGGAATAGGGTACATGTAGGCAAAGGAAGCTCAATGAGGGGGATAATCACAAAGAAGGTATTTGAAAAATCCAGGGTATTTGAAAAGGAGGTATTTGAAAAAATACCAGACAACTACCTGTCAGTTTCTACTGAGTCTTACTGCTTCTCCTGTAATATTGAAACTTCTGGAACACTGGAGCAGGGAAGTATTATTTCAAAACACCAACATCATCTAAAATGCCAATAGATACTTCTTTTACTCTTCTTTGTACTTTGGAACTGTGTGCTCCAGAACACAGTAGGAATGAGAACCAGAACCCAGCAAAATTTTGTTGACCTTTACCTTTAAGTCCCATCAATTCTGAGATTTATTAATTCTAAGCTGCTTCAGTTCCAGATTTACCCAGAAAACTATCAATCTGTTTTGGTTTTGATTTATAAACCCGGATCCTTTTAGAGTTCTGGAGGTCTAATTTACTGGCTCAATAAATATATGATAATATATAACCAAAGTCATCAGTGGAAAAAAAGAAGTCAGTAAAGGGTAAAAAGTACTTTAGAGCCTCTTCCTGCTGTGATTATATCAGGAAGAACTCTTTTTTTTGTTTTTGTTTTTGAGACAGTCTCATTATGTTGCCTTCAGTAGAGCGTGGTGGCATCACAGCTCACAGCAACCTCAAACTCTTCTGCTTAAGTGATTCTCTTGCCTCAGCCTCCCAAGTAGCTGGGACTACAGACGCCCACCACAATGCCTGGCTGTTTTTTGTTGCAGTTGTCATTGTTTAGCTGGCCTAAGCCGGGCTCCAAACCCCCAGCCTCAGTGTATGTGGTTGATGCTATAACCACTGCTATGGGCACCAAGCCAGGACTACTCATTTCTAATGCATGATGACCCATTGAATGAAGCATTGGGAAGCAGCGTGGTGCCAGGGCTGCCAACACTTTGTCACAACCACTTTCCCTTGTTCCAGCCTAAGATCTGTTTCTCATCAACTATCACATTCCTTTGTTCAAGGACAAAGATATTGGTCACAAGCTTGTATACTGAACTATGACCCCCAGTCCTACCTTCATCCCCTGCTTTGCTGCTTAGACCTCAATTTTCCAATGGTGTGGGCGGGATGGGCAGAGGAAAAAGAGCTTTTCTTAGAACACTTTGGACTTCTTTTATTTGATATGCTAGAGTTCACATATATTTTGAATGATGAAAGTTTAAGGTTCACTTTTTAACTGAAATATTATTTATAATATTTCACATGACAGAGTTCACTATTTTAAAATGTACAATTCTATGATTTTTAATATCTTCATTGTTGTACAGCCATCACAACTGTCTAATTCCAGAATATTTCTATCACCTCCCCAAAAAAACACATACCCATTAGCAGACATAATTACTTCCTACTCCCAAGCTGCTGGCAATCACCAATCTCTTTTCTGCCTGTATGGATTTATCTATTTCTAAACATTTCATATATATGGAGTCATATAATATGTGGTCTTTTGTGTCAGACTTATTTCACTTAGCATAATATTCTCAAGGTTCATCTCTACTGTGTCATGTATCACTATTTCATTCATCCATCTAGTTGGTAACTATTTAGTTATTTCTACTTTGGAACTATTATGAATAATGCTTCTATGAATATTCATATATAAGTTTTTGTGTGCACATATGTTTTCACTTCTCTTGGATGTATACCTAGTAATAGAGCTGCTGAGTCATATGATAACTATATTTAACTTTTTTAAAGTAAGTTTTTGTATTAAAGTATAATGTTCAAGGCAGTACCTGTGGTTCAATGAGTAGGGTGCTGGGCCCATATACCAAGGGTGGCGGGTTCAAACCTGGAACTGGCCAGACTGCAACAAAAAATAGCCAGGCATTGTGGTGGGCACCTATAGTCCCAGCTACTTGGGAGGCTGAGGTAAGAGAATCACCTAAGCTCAAGAGCTGGAGGTTGCCGTGAGCTGTGAGGTCACAGCACTCTATGGAGGGAGATAAAGTGAGACTCTGTCTCTAAAAAAAAAAAAGTATAATGTTCATATGAAAAAAGCACACACAAAAGAAAAAACACACATCACAACTATTAAGCTTAAAAGTTTTCACAAAATGAATATAGCTGGATAACCAACACTGAAATCAAAAAATAAAATATGACCAACATCCAGGGAACCCCTTTTATACTCTCTTCCAGTCACTATTTCCCCAAAATGTAACCACTGCTCTGACTGCTATCTCAGGTACTTTTTAAATTAAAATTGAGGTGAAATTTACATCATAAAATATGTGACATTTTAATTACCCCAAAATAAAACCATATACCACATAAGAAGTTAGTCTCCATTTTCTCACCTTTGTGCGGCCCTTGGCAATCACCAGTCAGCTTCTTGTATCTAGGGATTTACCTATTTCGTATATTTCATATAAGTGGAGTCATATGTAACCTTCTATGTCTCTTCTTTTTAAGTTAGCATATATATTTTTTTCTTTTTTTTTTTTTTTTTAAATGAGACAGAGTCTTGCTCTATTGCCAGGACTAGAGTTCAATGGCCTCATTACAGCTTGCTGCACCTTCAACTCCTGGGCTCAAGTGATCTTCTTGCCTCAGTCTCCAGTGTATCTGGGATTATAGGTGTATGCCACAACATGTGGCTAAATTTTTTTTCTATTTTTAGTAGACACAGAGTCTTGCTTTTACTTAGGCTGGTCTCAAACTCCTAACCTCAAGTGATCCTCCCCCATCAGCTTCCCAGAGTGCTAGGACAGAGTGGTTCTCAACCTTCTTAATGCCGTGCCCCTTTAATACAGTTCCTCACGTTGTGGTAACCCTCAACCATAAAATTATTTTCATTTGCTACTTCATAACTATAATTTTGCTACTGTTATGAATCGTAAATATATGATATGCAGGATGGTCTTAGGCGACCCCTGTGAAAGGGTTGTTCAACCCCCAAAGGGGTCGAGACCCACAGGTTGAGAACTGCTGTGCATGAACCATCATGCTCAGTCAACTTAGATATTTTTATTGTATTGTTTTGTAACCTAACACATGATCTATTTGGGGAATGTTTCATTTATTTGAAAAGAATGTGTATTCTGCTGTCATTGAAAAAAGTATTTTGTGTGTATCTATTATGGCTACTTGGTTTCGTGTTATTCAAGTCTTCTATTTCCTTATTGAACTTCTGTCTGGATGTTCTATTTATTATTGAAGTAGAGTGTTAGAGTCTCCAAAATTATTGTAGGACCTGCCTGCAATCGGCCTTCCATATCCATGTATTCCACTTGTGTGGATTCAACCAAACATGGATCAAAAATATTTGGAAAAAATTAAAATAATAATACAAGGCCAGATGCCATAACTTATGCCTATAAATCCAGCACTTTGAGAAACCAAGGCAGGAGGATTATTTGAAGCCAGGCATTTGACTCTAGCCTAGCTAACTAGGGGACTGAGCCCAGGAGTTCAGGACCAGTCTGGATGATATAACAAGACCCCATTTTGAAAAAAGCAAGGTATATAATATGTGTAGGCTATATGCAAATGGTATTTCATTTGATATAAGAGGCTTGAGCATCTTCAGAGTTTGGTATCTACAGGAGGTCCTAGAACCAATCATCTGCAGATACCAAAGGATGACTGATATGTAGATATTCATAGTTGCTGTATCTTCCTGATGCATTGACCATTTTATCAATATATAATGACTTTGTCTCTTGTAACAGTTTTTGATTTAAAGTCTATTTTGTCTGACATTAGTATAGCCACCTCAACTCTCTTGTGGTCACCATTTCCATAGAACATCATTTCATTCTTTCACTTTCAACCTATGTGCATCCTTGGATCTAGAGTCTCTTATACATAGCATATATATAGTTGAATTATATTTTTTTCTAATCCATTTTGTCTTCTAATTGGTGTCTTAGTCTGTTCAGGCTACTATAACAAAATACTTTAGACTAGGTAACTTAAAAATAACAGAAATTTATTGTCCACAATTCTGAACACTGGGAAGTCCAAGATCAAGGCACCTATGGACTCAGGATCTTTTTGTTGTTGTTGTTGCAGTTTTTGGCCAGGGCCAGGTTTGACCCCGCCACCTCCAGTATATGGGGCTGGTGCCCTACTCCTTGAGCCACAGGCACCACCCTGGACTCAGGATCTTATAAGTACCCCTTCATCATTGATGGAATTCTTTTTGTTGTATCCTCATATCAAAGAAGGGGCAAACAAGTTCCCTTAGTCTTCTTTTATAAGGGCATTAATCCCGTTCATGAGGACTCTGACCTCATGACCTAATCACCTCCTAAAAAGGTGATTGCATTGGGGATTAGGTTTGGGGATCACACAAACATTCAGATGATTGTAATTGGTGAATTTAATCCATTTACACTTAAAGTGATTTCTTTTTTTTTTTTTGAAACAAGCTGTCCCCCTGGGTAGAGTGCCATGGCATCAAAGCTCACAGCAACCTCCAACTCCTGGGCTCAAGCAAGTCTCCTGCCTCAGCCTCCCAAGTAGCTGGGACCACAGGTGCCCACCACAACTGCCGGCTATTTTTTGGTTGCAGCTGTCAGTGTTGTTTGGCAGGCCCGGGCTGGACTCAAACCCGCCACCTTAGGTGTATG
>CAUYQV010120838.1:0-11332 GCA_963574575.1 Galagoides demidoff
GTAATAGCCAAGTCATGGAAGAAGCCTAAGTGCCCATTGACCCATGAATGAATTAATAAATCGTGGTATACGTATACCATGGAATACTATGCAGCCTTAAAAAAGATAAAGCCTTTAACTCTTTTATGTTTACATGGAGGGACCTGGAACATGTTCTCCTGAGTAAAGTATCTCAATAATGGAGGAAAAAGTACCCAATGTACTCAGTGTTTCTATGAAACCAATTTATACTTACTCACACTTTCTTATGAAAGATAGAACACAACTATAGCCCAGGATGAAGGAGAGAAATGGAGTGGGAAGGGAGGGGAGTGGAGAGGTTTGATAGTGGGAGGGTAAAAGGCAGGACCAGATCTATGGAGCATATTGCAATGGTACAAGTCAAATCCGTCAAATGTAGAACATAAGTGTCTTAACACAATAATCGAGTAAATGAGGCAAAAGCTATGTTTATTGGTTTGATGTAACTAGTTCAGATTGCATTAAAAAACCCCACAACACATTGTACCCCATATATGTATAAATGTATTCATGATAAAAAAAAAAAAAGATGATCAAGGACTTTCCTCAGTAGTCCTAGTTCGGTTTAATTCCTCTGCATTTATTAAGTCTGAAACCTGGCAAGAGAAGGAGCCTTTTTATCTGTGATTGTAGCTAGCTTTATCCAAAAGTCCATGAATCATTGAGGGGAAGACAGAGCAAGTAGAAATTAATTTCTGATATTCTGCATCTTTTTTTTTTTTAAATCTCTAAGGCAACTCTCAAAATGAGATGTTTGGCCAAGACCCTAAAGTCTAATTTCTCTCTTCCTTTCACATCAGGTGTAAGAAGCAGTTCCATGGGGACATAGATTTTTTTTTTAACTCCAGTTTTATAGTAGAAAAATGGAATCCTAAAACTTAGAAAATTTTAAGTAGTTAATATAAAGTATATTTTAGTCTTAAAACAATCCCATACCCTCTATATCTTAATACCATTTCCAAATTATTACCCATATCTGTAAAGAAATGTTGCAGCCACATTTTCAGATTCAGTTGAGCATACTGTATTTGGTGTTATGAATAAAGAATCATATAGGTTCTTTGTAAATTTGGGGTCACATAACAAAACAAACACTTCTATACCAGAATTCAGAAATCCACAGAAAATAATTGTGAAAGAAAGGCAGTTTTTCCCTTTCTTTCAGAGAGAGGCCGGAAGATTCATAGAATTCTAGAGTAGGGAGGAACCCTTGGAAAGCTCAAACACTATTCATTCTAAACAGAGAAAGAGAAAATAAAAGGAAAAATAAAGTTTGATTATGTGTCCCATATACTAAAAGGCAAACAAAAATATAAATGCTAAACCTCTGAATTACAATTACTGTGGAGAACAGTGCCCCACCATGCTGGAAATATTAATTTTTCAGTTAGTTAAGGATATTAGAATTGTCTCTCAATTGTTGGCTTTTGAATCCATCCTACTTTGGGTTATTCCAGAAACAGACCCTGAGATAAGGACTTAAGGTCAAATGCTTTATGTGGAAGGTGATCTTAGAAAATAACAGTGGGGAGGTGAGGGAGTGAGGTAGAGAAGGGAAGGCAGCTAATAAACTGTACCTCATTTAACAGATTACCTCTGGAGATAAAGGAACTTAATCCTGCTGCAGAACTCTGGAGCCAGTGGAGAACCTGTGCCTCAAAATTCTCCCATCAACGCCAACCATCAGTCATTAGTTAGAGATGGAGTGAGAAGGGTGGGTGATTCTCTGGCACTGCTGGTTTGCCATGACTGTGGGCAGAGAGTGCTCCACCCAGGGTCATCCATAGGAGTTGCAGGGCTTGGAGCAAAATCAAAATGAAACTGTGAGATCACTTGTGAAAGAAGCCTTTTTCCATTCTTCCCCTTTCTGTCACACACACAGAAACACACACACACACACACACACACACACACACACACACACACTTCTACTCACATGAAGATACTCACAGGGAATGTGAAAACCCTCAGTTGACTGGTTCTTGCTACCATCCTGTCCTGCAGTTGGACACATGGGTGACCTGGATACATGTTCCTGGCCCTAACTTTCATTCAAACTTGTAGACAGGTCCTTCCCAGGAACGGAGGGAAGCAGAAGGACTGAGTCAGCACAGGAAAGAGACAGAGAGTCAGCAGGAGGAAGGAGAATATATCAGAGGAGGTTCCAAGCCACTGTGCAGCCCTGTGTCCCATCAGACTTTACTTACAGAATCAGATTCAAAAATAAACATTAAGAATTTCAATATGGCAACTGCAAAGAATTAAACCCCAAGTATGGGGCAACCCTTCTGAGTACAGGCACCTGTGCAGCTACACTGTTATACAGCTATGAATGAATCCATCCTTGGTTCTGCCAGCCAGACAAACCCTCTATTGAGATGAAGATGCTGACAGCTGGAGACTACAGTGGACTATAATGGTTAAAGCCCAGCAGGGTATGCTACAGGTTCAAAGATTTAAACTATAGATACCCATTCCTGTCATTAATCAGACCTTCCAAATGAGATCATAGGGAGTTCTTCAAATGACCCTGGAAAAAGTTATTCCAGTACATCTGGATAATCTTCCTTTTGGCTCACTCCCATCCATCAGGGACTTACGCTGTTGGACATCTTGCTTTATCAGCCTTGGTAACATGTATGGCCTTCTTAAGTAGGCTCAATCCTGTATTGAATATGTTTGTTGAGCTCCTATTATGCACCAGACACTGTGCTAGGTGTTAGAGACTTAGCGATGAACAAGACTTACAAGCTCTGTATTATAATGGTGATTGTATTCCATGTTTCACTTAAGAAATCTATTGCTTATATCTCACTGAAATCTCCCTACATCTTGGAAATAGTGTTAGCATATGGAAAAGAGGAAAAGTGATACCGTTATTTCAAGTTTATTGCAGGCCTTGAGTTATTCGTGAAAATGCAATAGCTACATTTGCCTACCTTTTAAATCAATTTAGAATCCTTGCTAAGCTATAAATTCAGTGGAAAGTCCCTTGGGTTAATTATAGATTTTATAAAAAATAGTTCTTTTATTCCTTTCCACAATGTCAAGCTCACCAGCATATCATCCAGGATAAACACCTAAGCAGTAGTTTTTAATATACTGTGGTTCCTAAATGTCCTCAGATTGCTCTAAGGCTCTAGGGAGCAAGGCTATTTAACAATTCATCTGTACTCCCCCACCCAGTTCATGGGGTTCATTTTTTCTTATCAACGTGAATTAAGCAGAAACTCATTTTCCCTTTGGGACTCCACCAGTTATGATCTTAAAACTGCTCCTGCTTTCCAACCTGTCACCTATTCTTAGCAAAAAAACAAAAACAAACAAAAGAACTGCTCCTGGACATTTGAATCTTAACTTTCACTGTTCCTTTGCAATGTGAAAACAGCACTACATAGGTGGTTTGCCTCTTTTTTACTCTATCTTTGGTGTGAAGCAGATTTTAGAAAATAACTCATTCACACCAATGAGGTTTTCAGAACTGTGAAACAAAATAATTCTCACTTTGTTCCTTGAAGAAAATGGTCATTGTTTATTTCTGAGGTAGTTCTTGGGATAACGGCTGAAATGGCAAGAATAATTCAGAAAAATAGCTGTGTGTATCACAAAAGCCCAAGTGTAATCTTTTCTATTATACAACCTAATCATCAGTTCTTACTGACAGTTGATACTGTATATTAAGAGAAGAGGGATTTATATTCCTAGATAAGGTATGAAAAGCCTCTTATCTCTCTTTCACCATATTTGTAGTCATTTCAAATACTACTTGCAGCATGCACTACGTATATTATAAACGTATGGAAGTAATGTATCTTAGAACATACCTATTTAAAATGAAGCTGCTAGCAGGCTATCTTTATACATTTGATTGGAGATCATCACAAATCACTTGCATAAGAGATACCAAAGTAAAGAAAATCATGGAGAAATTAATTTGTTTCTTATCAGTGCTGAAACACATATTGATGGTGTGTGTATATATATTTCACTGATAAAATCATTTGGAAAAAAAGGCTTTAGACAGCTTAAATCATGTTTTGTGCCACTTTCAAACTTTTTTGTTTTCAATATCATATCATAGAGTAGTAATTCCAGAACATTCCATTAGTGAAGAAGGACAATAGCAGAAGCAAGTCTCCATTTTTCATTTATAAAATCTCTACTATAAAGGAAGCAAGTAAGAAAATCCTATATAAGTGAACTTCCATCTGGGTGAAATAAGTATTAAACTAACTTTAATCTCTGTTTTGATTGTTCTTTTCCATATCTAGAGCAGAACCTCTAGCCCCCCCGCAAACCTTCCCACAGTGATTTTTAAAGGTTCCCCTGGGTATGTTTTATTATTATTATTATGGTGCCTTCCATTTTCTTTATTTTCCTTATCTCCAACTCTGACCTGTATGTGAAGATGTCTGATGCTAAGGAGTCCATTGTCTACTAGGTTACATGAGGGTTCCCCGTGACACCTGTCCCTGTGGCCCATGGATGTCCTGCTTATATCTTGCTCTGATATGCTGCTATGATAGACATGGATCTCACTTTTTCTGGGCATTGCTCTCTTGTCAGTTATTTCCTTCTCCTGGTAAGTTATCCTTCAAGAAATGTGACAGGATGCTCCAAAAAGTCAAATTTTTCACTACTAATTAAGTATTTTCTCTTGCTGCTGCCATCAGGAGCATATTCTTTGCTGAGCTTTCACTCCTCCAGTTCTTAAACCCAGAATGGCCCTGGATTCTTCCTGTTCCTTCACACCCTTCATCTAATCCATAAGTAAACTCACTTGCCTCTACTTTTCAATATGTCCAAAACCTGACCAGTGTTCACCACCTTCATCCAAGTCTTCATCACCTCTTGCCTGGGCTATTATGTTAATAATGGCTTCCTGACCGATGTCCTTGCTTCCAATTTTGCTGCTAATCCAGAAGTCAGAATGATCATTTAAAAACCTGTGGCATGTTTCAGCTCTCACAACTCCAATGTTGTCTTGTCTATCTCATTCAGAATGAAATAAAAGGGATTAACCTTGTTTCACAAAGCCTTTAGTGATAGAGCTCTTGGCTTCCTAATACTTCATCTTTTTTACATCTGCCTCTTTCACTAATTCCTTACGCCCAAGCCTCAAGTTCATAAAGCATCTTTGCTCAATGTATAATTGCTCTTTATAACTGATGCCTTCTCAAAGAGCCCTTTCCTAATCTCACCACCTTACATTAAAAAAGTCCTTTTCCTTGTCCCCTTTATCCCACTCACTTTTTTTTTTGGCCCAGGGCTGGGTTTGAACTTGCCACCTCCGGTAATATGGGGCTGGCACCCTACTCTGTTGAGCCACAGGCGCCACCCTCCACTCACTTTCTAGACCCTTAATTGAATGTATTTTCATCTTAGTACTTTTTGCTTTCTGATACATTAAATATTTTAAAATGGTATATTTATTTGTGATCTGCTGGCCCAAGTAAAGTATCAGTTCTATGAGAGAAGAAATATGTTTTGTTTTATTCACTAGAATCCCTAGAATCTGGCAAATAGTAGGTGCTCATTAAATATGCTGACTAAATGAATCAGTATGTCACCCCTCTTATAATGAAGGGGAGCTACTGGTACAAAATTTGGTATTTCTTGCTCTTTGGCTAAATATTGTAATAATAGCATTATATCCTCTACTGTCTTCATCTGCTTCATGTTACTTATAATATCAGAGACTGAGTAAGTTATAAAGAAAAAAAAGTTGATTTGGCTTATGATCCCGATGACTGAAAAGTTAAAGTTATTTTTCAAAGTTAAAGAAAAATAACTAAGAATGTGCACAGGCAAAGAAAAGGAAAATTTCTTTTTTTATTTGTAAGCCTAAAAAGAAAAAAAAATTATAAATGAAAAGTGAAAAAATGTAAAAAACAAACTTCTTTCTCTCCTATAATCACACTCACAATACTTAATACTTCATTCTGTTCACTAAATGTGAAAGGAACTTTCTCTGATACTGATCAATTCTCAGACACTAGCATTGTGTCCTATAATTCAATTCAATTCTGATGGACCCCACACGTTAAGGATGCAGTCCCACAAGACTGCCCCCAATTCAGATGCCAGCCACAGATGGTTGGTCCATAGGGTCCTAGTTGGCTACAGATCAGAGGTTCCTAAGGCCCACTTGTCAGGTTTGATCATTTACTAGAATGGCTCACAGAATGCAGGAAAATATTTTATTTATTTCTATCTGTTTATTACAAAATGATACCACTTAGAAAAACCCAGATGGGAGAGATACATAGGGTAGGAAATGGTGAAAGGGGTGGGGAGCTTTCATGCCCTCTCTGGGTATACTATCTTTTCTGTGTCTCCAAATATTCACCAACCCAGAAGCTCTCCATGTCCTATCCTCTTGGCTTTTTATGGGGTTTTGTGATGTAGGAATGATTGATGATTAATCAATGATTGATTAGCTATTCCTGATCAATTTAGGTTTCAACTCCTCTTCCCTCCCCAAAGGTGGGGTGGGGCTGAAAGTTTCAACCTTCTAATCACATGGTTGTTTCCCTGACAACCAGAAACTATCCTGAGGTTATCCAGGAGCCCATGGTCATCACTCTTTTCATCAGTATACAAAAAGATACTTGCCACTTCTGAGATTCCAAGGGTTTTAGTTGTTTGCCAGAGAACAAGGGCAGAGATGATAGATAGATAGATGGATAGATAGATAGATAGATAGATAGATAAATAGATAGATGTAGATATCTTGACGTATAGATATAGATTTCTTATTATATCACAAATAACACAAAATGGACTTTTTCTAAACATATAATTTCCAAACATATATATGTAAGTGGGAGTGTGTTTTCCTGCCTTTGTCTTCAATGCCTTTTTTCTTCCTAATCCAAGTAATAGTTTATTTTCTTTATAAATGGCAGTGTATTTAAAATCCTCCTTCAGAACAATGGAATTTAAATGAGCCTATTTTATAATTGGCCATCTATGTGCAAGAAGCTTGATTAGGCCTAAACAACTGTCCAAGTACACATTTTGAAAGACTTATAAAAGTTTTTTTAATATCCTCTGTAACTAAAATCACTTTTCTAATCTATAATTAGTCTCATTAATCCATGGACATTAGTACTAGGAGCCTCTGAGGACTCTTATAGACCAATAAGGGGGATCAGAGAAGCCCAGGAGAAAATGGAGGAAAAACAGAGGAATTAGGTCATAAGATAGATAGTAATTAATTCCTTTACATTAACTAACATTCATAACATCTTTTGAAGTTCTTAGAGGTTTCATGCCTGGGAAAAATGGGAAGGTGAGAAAAATGAGATACAAATAAAAGATGACCTTATGGAGCATAGAATGCCAGTATAAAAATCTTTAGGCCTAGGGAAAACTTGCTCTGAAATTTCAATTTCAGTTCTGGAATTAGACAGTCTCATTAAATAAGCATTCCCAGTCATTACCAGAATTTCATTTCTGCAGTGTTATCATTGTTATGAGAATTCCATAATTAGAATATTCAATAGCAAAACAAAAATTATTATACTATTGTAATACTTTTCACCTGAAAAACGGAGACTTGCCTTCTTTTATCTAAATAATATAATGCGTTGAAGGCTACTGAATTGTAATTATTTTGTTAATCCTTATATGCTAGGTTGAATGATTAATCCATCAAGGCTTAAAATCATGTTTTTAGGTCTTTTGATAAGGAATTTATCTTCATCAATAGCCTAGATTTTCCCCTTTTTCATTAAAGGTCATTAGACTAGATTGGTTTGAAGCTATGGTTCTCAAATTTCAATGTGCTTTGGAGTCATCTGGAATCTTTGTTAAAATGGCTGGGCCCCAATCTCAGAGTTTCTGATTCAGTAGGTTTGGGATGGACTTAAAAATTTTTCATTGCCAAATTCCTAGGTGGTGCTTATGCTGCTGGTCTGGGTGCCATATTTTGAATTTAGTAAAATGTTAAATTAAGCAAGTGATTACCTGATAAATAAGTTTGTTTGAATTTATGTTCTGTTCCTTTTGTTTAGAAATAGATTGTTCAGATGTAGTTTTTAAAATTCTAAGGGCTCTTTGCTGTATCTTACTTAATATTACTTGGGGCTAATCTATAACACACATTCTCCAGATTGGAGGCATATGCAAAATTTAAAGTTCTGGCCATAGAAGAACATCTATATATTTAAAAAGCTCTTAGCCCATGACTTCCATCTCCTAAAACCAATCAAGTCAGTAAACTCAAGAGAAGTACAGATAATATTGGAATATAGTATAATTAACATCTTCTAGTCTGAATTATATTCAGTGATTGCCAGACTAATACTTTATTTACACTGCACCCACTTCTAAACCTCTTTACTAATTCATTGAATCTAGCTTTCTTAGAAAGAGTCTTTCACCTAGCCTGTATTTTTTAATATCTCCCTTTGCCTGAAAAAAGTTCATATGATTAGATGTTCAAAGCCAGGCTATTAAGATATGATTCACAATGAATAGATTTCAATTGCAAATAAATTCCTCACACAACTATCTTTTGTTTAATTAACTATCTAGGTTGAAAGCTAAGGAAGGTACTATTGGAATAAAGATGAGAAACTGAAGAGTAGAAAATTGACTTCTAAGATCACAGTAAAAAAGAAGAAAAATACCCTCTTAATAGGTCTTTTTCTTTATTTGACAAAATTGCACTTGTCTCTCTATACGTAATAATGCAAATTTTATTTTTATATAAGAAAATGGTTTCTATTGCTCATTTTCTTGTGCATCATTTTCACCAATATACCTAATGCATTGAGATCTGCTCTCAGCCTGCCTCTCCATCTTAGACAATACAGCAAAACACCACAGTCTCCTCTCTAGCATCTCCTTGGATGTAGTCCCATCAAGGTTATCGGGAATTGATAACCTGCCATCTTCGTTTATAGTCCCAGGGTGACTTTTGTTATTTTCACATGTCCTGGTGATAGATATTTTATGTTAATTAGCTTTTTCCCAGGCCTGTGAGTTTGCAGGGATGTTTTCATTTATAAAACAATGCTTATCTTTTTAAATATATTTTTACTAAAAAAAAAGAATAAAACTTTACATGAATAAAAAACAGATATAAATGTTATAAATTCATTTGAAATTGAACTTTGGAACATACAGAGTGGATAGCATATTCCCCAAAGTCAAACCTTAGCAGACTATTACAATGACTTAAGACCCTTTTAGAGAAGATGCTATTCTTCCCTTCCTACCCTCACAGTCCTCATCTTAAAGAACGTGTCTATTTCTCATTCTCAGAGATATCTCTCCCTCAATTCTTGTAAAAATGGACCTGAAAAATCAATCCATATAAAAATGGACATGGGAATCTAATATTCTGATAAAGTTGATTGATATCAGGGGGTGATCTAGGGTTTGAAAATGTAATTTAGAAATTTTAGGTGAGTGGCTATAGAAGCTGGTTTTGGAAAATAATGTAGATTCAGAAATGGAGGATTCTATCTTTTATGCACAGAAAAGTACTAAGAAATTGCACATAGAAAAAGAGAAAAGGAATGCGGATAGCACAAAGAGCAGAGCTGGGAAAGTATTTGTGCTGGAGGGTTTGCCAACTTGCTTTACTGTTCCTGGACATCCTGCACATCTTGTCCTCTGAAACAGCTTTGCTTAAGCTAGTACAAGTGAAATTCTATTTCTTGCAACTAGACAATGCTAGACTGGGGGACAATCCTTATGGTTAAAAGTTCTGTATTTCCAGTTGGAGGGATAACAATATAACAGACTATATATTAGTCTGTTATGCTATAAACAACAGCCATGATGTTGTTTAACTGAAATGTTTCTTACTATAATTTTTTCTTTATTAATAATTTATTAATATTTAAAGTGATGGATATATACATTAGCTTGATTTAACCATGCCATATTGTACTCAAAAATCATACCATCATAAATATAGACAATTATCATTTGTGAATTTATAAGAAAAAAAGTTTGAATTAGAAAACTAAAAAGTAAAAAAAGAAAACTAAAAATTAATACATGCTCAGTGTAAAAAAAAATCAAACAATACAAAAGCATGAAAAGTAAAAGATAATATTTCAAGTCTCACTCTTTGCTAATTCCATTCCTCATAAGTAAATTTCTGTTAACTGTTGTTTTCTTCCAAATGTTTTAAAATATGTTTATAAACAAAAACTCCACATTAATATACACTGTATATTATCTATCTATGTATCCTATTTCAATTTAAATATAATGTCTCTTGTTTATTCTTTTCCAGTCAGCTGCAGGAAACATCTGCTCAAGCTTCTTCTGTATAAACCCTTCATGGGTCAGAGGTCAGCCATCAATTGCTTTTTAATCTTCCTTTGTCCAGGTCAAGCAATCTCAAGTCAATTAACTGTTCATTGGTAATTCTATTTCACCTTTTTTTCTCTTTCTTACTACAATAGAAAAACTGGTCTGAGAATTAAGTGCACTAATAAAATTTTCAAAAAATCTCTAATATTAGATTTTTAATACAGACAAGCTCTGCATCAAAGTGTCACCATCTGTGTAATGGGGTCAATGATTTATCCAGTCAGTTTTGTGCCCTAATTTTGTTTGACATTCAGCTGATTACCGTCAGCTAATAGATACTATAATCACATGCAGTGGGATGTCATCTCAGTTAACTCCTTATCTCTTTTAAAATTGATACTAAAAAGAAACATGAATTTTTTACTGAACCAGATGTGACTATCTTCAAGCCAAAAATAGGTGACAGATTTTCTTCAGAGAGAGTCCCCATTTCTCCACATTTCCCCAACAATAGTGATCATCTAAATTACTATTGCATTTCAATGTCTGAATTCTTACCTAGAGAATCCTTAGAGAAAGTTCTTTTAATGAGTTATCTTCCCTACCCTAAAGTAGGGTACATAATTTATTTGTTATAGATTTGGTATTTCTGAGATATTCAAATACAAAAAATATCTCTCAGTAGAGAATTCATTTAATATTTTTTAATTATTGGTTTAAACATTTTATTAAAAGAGAGAGGCTAACGAATTCTCTCGAATTCAAATTCCTAATGTCTTTACAAATTAAGTACCTTTGGGCTAAAAGCAGTTTTTAGAACTTTTATTGAAAAGTTAACATGTCTATAAGTGTTACTAACCTAACTTCAAACAGAACAAAAATCGGTTATGTGAAACTAGGCTAACTTATTATGGCTTTTTGTTTAAAATATTGTTGGTTCTTTTCTGTGTTCTGTTTTCCAGAAGTCAAGAAAATAATTCTCTGTCTTTTGAGCTATTTATAGCTTTTCAAGCAATGTATGTACTTATGAGCA
>CAUYQV010120843.1:0-17508 GCA_963574575.1 Galagoides demidoff
CAGCCATGAGCATGGTATACTTTTCCATTTGTTAACATATTCAGCTATTTCTTTTCTTAGAGTTTCATAGTTCTCTTCATAGAGTCACTCCCTTTCTTAGGTAAACTCCCAAATATTTCATCTTCTTTGACACTACTGTGAATGGAATAGAGTCCTTGACTATTTTTTTCAGCTTGACTATTGTTGGTATATATAAAGGCTACCAATTTATGAGTGTTGATTTTGTAATCTGAGATGCTGCTGCATTCCTTGATCACTTCTAAGAGTTTTGTAGTAGAATCCCTGGTGTTTTTCAGGTATACAATCATATCATCTGCGAAGAGTGAAAGTTTAAACTCTTCTGACCCTATATGAATACCCTTGATTGTCTTTTCTTCCCTAATTGCAATGGCTAAAACTTCCATTACAATGTTAAAGAGCAGTAGAGAAAATGGGCAACCTTGCCTGGTTCCTGATCTGAGTAAAAATGATTTCAATTTAACTCCATTCAATACGATATTGGCTATGGGTTTGCTATAGATGGCCTCTATCAGTTTAAAAAATGTCCCTTCTATACCAATTTTCTTCAGTGTTCTGATCATGAAAGGATGCTGGATATTATTAATAGCTTTGTCTTCATAAATTGAGAGAATCGTATGATCTTTGTTTTTTATTTTGTTTATGTGGTGAATTATAGTTATAGATTTACATATATAGAACCATCCTTGAGACCCTGGGATAAATCCCACTTGGTCGTGGTGTATAATTTGTTTGATGTGTTGCTGGATTCTGTTTGCTAGGATCTTGTTGAATATTGTTGCATCAATATTCATTAGTGATATTGGTCTATAATTTTCTTTTCTTGTTGGATCTTTTCCTTGTTTGGGGATCAAGGTGATGTTTGCTTCATAGAATGTGTTAGGTAGTATTCCTTCTTTTTCTGTATTTTGGAAAAGATTAAATAATATGGGTACTAGTTCCTCTTTAAAGGTTTGGTAGAATTCTGATGTGAAGCCATCTAGTCCTGGGCTTTGCTTTTTGGGGAGATTTTGTATAGTTGATGCTATTTCAGAACTTGTTATAGGCCTGTTCAACATTTCCACTTCATTCTGGCTAAGTGCAGGAATGTGGTATGCTTCCAAGTATTGGTCTATTTCCTTCAAAGTTTTGTATTTCTGAGAATAGAGTTTCTTGTAATATTCATTAAGGATTTTTTGAATTTCTGAGGAGTCTATTGTTATTTCATCTTTGCCATTTCTGATTGATGAAATTAGAGATCTTACTCTTTTTTTCCTGGTTAGGTTAGCCAAAGGTTTATTTTACTGACCTTTTCAAAAAAACAACTTTTGATTTATTGATCTGTTGTATAATCCTTTTGTTTTCAATTTCATTTAATTCTGCTCTAATTTTGGTTATTTCTTTTCTTCTGCTGGGTTTGGGATTGAAATGTTCTTCCTTTTCCAGTTGCCTGAGATGTCCCATTAAGTTGTTAACTTCCTTCCTTTTTGTTCTCTTGAGGAAGGCTTGCAATGCTATAAATTTCCCTCTTAGAACTGCCTTTGTGGTATCCCAGAGGTTCTGATAATTCATGTCTTCATTGTCATTTTGTTCCAAAATTTTGGTAATTTCCTTCTTGATCTCTCTATGACCCAGCTATCATTCAGCATAAAGTTATTTAGTTTCCATGTTTTTTGTATGAGTATGCAGATTCCTATTGTTACTGAGTTCAACTTTAATTCCTTGACGGTCTGAGAAGATGCAAGGAATAATTTCTATTCTTTTAAATTTGCTGAGGTTAGACTTGTGACCTAAGATGTGATCAGTTTTGGAGGATGTTCCATGGGCTGATGAAAAGAATGTGTATTCAGTTTTGTTAGATGAAATGTTCTGTAGATGTCTCTTATTTTTTTTGCTGAGTTTCTTATTGGAAGATCTATCCAACACTGCCAAAGGGGTGTTAAAATCTCTGCCTATTATGGTGCTGGAGGAAATCAGGTTGCTCGTGTCTGTTAGAGTCTCTCTTATAAATTGAGGCACATTCTGGTTGGATGCATAAATGTTAATAATTGAAATCTCATCATGTTGAGTGTTACTCTTAACAAATATGAAGTGACCATCCTTATCTTTCCTTACTTTTGTTGGTTTAAAGCCTATTGTATCTGGGAATAAAATTGTGACACCTGCTTTTTTTTCTGATTTCCATTTGCCTGAATTATAGATGACTTTCCCTTCACCCTGAGTCTATATTTATCTTTTAAGGTAAGATGAGATTCTTGTATACAACAGATATCTGCTCTGAGTATTTATATCCAGTCAGCCAACCTGTGCCTCTTTAGAGACAATATAAGCCATTCACATTAATTGAGAATATTGATAAGCCTGGTAGAATTTTGGGTATCAAGGTTTTTGAAAGTCCAGTGGACATTTTTAATCCTTTGCCACTGTGGAGCAGTATCTTTAATGACAGAAATTCTTTCTTCTGCCTGCTCCATTCTGTTACTGGGGGGAGTCTACTGTATTTCTTAGATCTTAGAGGGCTTCAAATTCTTGTCTCAATGTGTCAAAATTTTTGGTAATTTTGTGTTTGAATTCATTGAATTCTTGAGACAACGTTTGAAGTGCTCCTTGAATTTCTAATTCCAACTTTACCTCCATTCTGTTAATCTTATTTGCAATCCAAATTCTGAATTTTATTTCCAATATCTCAGCCATTTGTTTATGAATGGGATCTTCAGGTGTGTCTGCCTTGTCATTCCTTGGGGGATTTGATCTACTCTGATTATTCATGTTGCCAGAGATTTTCCGCTGATTCTGCCCCATGATTATTTTACACTGTTTTGGCTAGATGAGCAGATAAGGTGAAATTGGGTTGGGGGCTCCTGGAGTAGGGATTAACCAGCCCTTTGCCCAAGAGCTGGGACTGGTGTCTGTACCTTTTCCCCTAGAGCTTTGCAAAGGACCTACATAGTGCTATAGCCTGAGATACTGGGAACCTGCTTGGTGTGGTGTGGTGGGGTTAAGTGGCTCTGATTTGTTTTCAGCTGGCCTCTGTCCAGTCCTAGTGAATCAGTTACTCTGGATTGAAGTCTCAGCTGTGGAGAAATACAAGCAACGAAAACACCCTGCCCTCCATGGGCAGCAACTAGAAAAGAAAAATCAAACCTTCCCACAACAATACAACTAACATACCACCTTGGATGGTCTTCAGGTGATTGCCCCAGGTCAAGAGTTCCAAATCAATTTTCCCAGTAATCACCCAGTCTCAAATGGGAGAGTTTAAAAGGTCTCCAGCAACTAGATAGCAGCGGTCTGCTGGCAGCTCGTGTATGACTTGCTCTTGCACTCCATAGAGTCAGAAGGGCCCACCCAGCAAATGAATTAGTCCAGGAAGATTGATGTCTCCTTCCCCACCTTGCACCTCCATCACACTCAGTCACTGGTAACCCCGCTGGGCTATGACCCAGTTCCCTCCAGTAAGCAGATGCATCAGGGGTTTGTTCCTGCCTAAGCTGCTGTTAAATCTGTCTCCTCCATCAGGTTGCTGCACTCTGCCTCCAGCCAGCAGGGGGAGCTGAAGCCTGACTACCTTGGGTACTTAATGGGAGCTGGGGAGTTTCACTCAGTTCCAGCCCCTCCCTCATTGATGTTGCTGCCACTTATATTCTTGCAGAATTTGCTTTTCTGTCCTGGCTATATACCCTTGCAGGCCAGGAGCTGTTTGAGTTCACAGAAACTGTGACTCAGCCCCACCTTGTGCCACTGCCATTGCACCAATTCTTTTTGTCTCCTCTGTACTCTGTGTTGGGGGGTGTGTGGTTAGAGCTCACAAAGGACTTTCAGTTCCTGCCCTTCCCAGGATGATACTCCTGCCACACGGGCTTTTGTCCCAGCTATGCTCCCCTGGGGCTGGTTGCATCATGGGCTCACAAAAGTAGTGATTCTGACTCAGCCCTGACTTGGGAGTATGCTGCCTCTGCACATGCATGGATTCTATTCTCTGTCCCCACAGTGTCCCGCCCAGGCAGGTACTGCCTCAGGCATACCCTTTGCTCAAGGGGCATGAGTTTTCATCCCAAATCTGTTCTGCCTGTGGCCTCCACCAGAGCAGAGGCCCGGCTCCCTCTGCTTGCTAAGAGAGGTGGGAAGTGTTTCTCCAAAACATCACCAGGCATGTGAGTCCTACTGTTCCTGCCACTGCCACTGCTGCACTGCATGATGGACCACCATCTCTACCTCTCCCATATGGCTCCCTTGCTCCACAGTCCTGGCTTTATACCAGTGCCGCTGATTCAGTGCAGACTTGTAACAGCCCACACCCTATCCACACCTCTCCCAAAAATGCCCAAGAATCTGGACTCCATGGGGGACAGGCTTCCAGACCACAGGGTTAGAGTGAAGTGCTGAGAGTTCAGAATTGTGGGTAAAGTATATGTTCAGTTTTATGCCTGGCAGGAGAGTGCCATGGCACACTAGTGGGTCTTCTCTGTGGAAGGAGTTGTGGTTTTTGGAAGGTCTCTCCTGTGGGATAAAATAGGAGGAGATCTGAATTCTGCTTGCTTGTTTGTAGAAAGTATATTGCAAGCTGTACTCATGGGGGAGGGGACTCCCGTTCGCTTGGTGATGGGTTTTGTACCTATTGTTTGTTTCCTTGGGATCATAGCTCACCTCAGCAGGGGTGATGTGCAGTCTTCAATCTTCTCTCAGCTCAGCTCCAAACCATCAGCCTAGTTGCTAAACTTCTGTCCTTTAACTATCCTTCTGGACAAGAGCCTCTGTGGAAAGCTGGCTCTAGTCAGCCATCTTGCCTCCTCCCTGCAATTTATCTTCTTGGTGGTGCCTTTTGGTGAGCAAATATTTTACGGCTTGAGGTATTACAATTTATTAATGTTTTTCTTTTATGGTTCATGCTTTTTGTGTTCTTGAAATTTTTTTGATGGAGGTATTGGGAGGAGTATATGAAGTTTATTACAACCATATATGATGATTTATGGGAAAGATGGTAGTATATTAGACTTTGGGAATCATAAAACAAATATATCTAGATTAGGATAAAGATGATTGTAATTTTTTGTCAAATTTAAGGAACACAAGTACAGTTTTGTTATAAGGATATATTGTGTAGTGGGGAAGTCTGGGCTTTTAATGTAACCATCATCTGAATAGTATACATTGTACTCATTAAGCAATAGCGCATTCCTCACCCTCCACCTACCCTCTCACTCTTAAAAGTCTCCAGTAACTATAATTGTCATGTCTACACAGTTTTTGTCCCACTTATTAAAAGTGAGAACACATGCTATTTAACTTTCTGTTTCTGAATTGTTTCACTTAAGATAATGGCCTCCAGTTCCACCCATGTTGCTGCAAATGACATGATTTCATTCTTTTTATTCCATTGTGTGTATATACATATATATGTATATGTATATCTCACATATGTGTGTGTGTGTATATATATATATATATATATATGACTTTTTTTAGGCTATCATTCGCTGATGGATACTTAGGTTGATTCCATATATTTTCTATTATGAATAATGCTGCTGTAAACATTCAAGTGCAGGCCTCTTTTTGGTATAATAATTTCTTTTCCTTTGGGTATATACCTAGTAGTGAGATTGCTGGATCAGATAGTAGTTCTATTTTTAGTTCTTTGAGAAATCTCCATTCTGTTTTGTTCTTGAATAATTTTGCCCACTGCAAGGTTGTGAAGGTTTCTTCTGTATTTTTTTCTTGTAACTTTGTTGTTTTACCTTTACACTTAAGTCTATAACCTATGTCAAATTACCATTATTTATTTATTTATTTATTTATTTATTTATTTATTTATTTATTTATTTATTTTATTCGTGTATGCTGTGAGGTAGGGGTTAAGGTTCTCTCTCCTTTTTCACTTTTGTTATGGTACAGATATTCAGTTATTCCAGCCCAGCACTTGAACAGCTTTTCCCTTCCCTACTGAATTACTCTGGTGGCCTTGTCAAAAGTCATTTGACTGAATGTGTATGGATCTCTTTTAGATTATTCTGTGTCTAGTCCTGTTTTATTTTCTGAGTGTTAGTAATAATTTTGAAATAGGAGTAGATTGAGATTTTTAGGGAGATAGGGGTTCATGACTTAGTGTAGTTCTGTAATAAGCATTTTTTTTAAACCACATGAAGACTTATTTTTGTGTTCAGTGAACACAGATCATTTATTTCATTCTCATGTGAGTACTCAAGGGAAATGGTTACAAAGAGCCAGCATGTTAGTGTGTTTTGGCTTTTACTTGCTGTTTTAAGCAACATCTTCCAAGAACAAGAAGAAATCAGGCAAGAATTAGCTGGTTTGAGAGAAGAAACAGAGGGAATAGAGAGAGTCTAGAAATGTAGGGTCTGGCAGGGTTGGAAAAACCAACTATTCCTGAACCTAAATAAGCCTCTGCCTTTCTACCCAACCTTATTATTTCAAATGGTTGCAGCATAGCTGCCATGAGTTGAGAGAGGTAAAAGCTAGCTCGCTTTTGACTTTTTGCCATTCGTTAACAATTTTAGCTGAATTCTCTCTCACTTATTTAGCACCCAATGTCTCTTCCTCCAGTGGCCTGGCTTAGGTGAGCCTGCAGTCATGTCCTGGGTCTCTTCAGAGGGCCCACTCTTCTTAGAATTCAGGCTACTTGGTTGTCCTGTGACTGCAGCAATCTGATGGTGCAAGAAATGGTATGATTTATAGTCTGTCTAGCTTTTTGTTGTGAGGGTTGGGCAGATCATTTTCTCAGCTTTTTACATGCTGTGTGGAACACCCAAGGGGATGACTTATGAAGGTATTCTTTACTTTGTAAAATAACTTTCTGTAATATCCGTTTTAATTGCTATCCCTGTTACCATTCTCTCAATCTGTTTCCTTATGGAATTTTGCTTTCCTCTAAACTTCTAGATCAGAGCTCATAGAAGTCATGATTTGACATTTATTTTCATTCTTAGTGCAACTTGCACAGATCCTGGAAAAACTAAAAGACCCTGTTTGTTGATTATTAGATGAATGGAGTGCCTTTTTAATCTTACCTGACAAAAGCTTATCTGTCTTTCTAGATCAGAAGCAAATGTCACTTCCACTTAGAAAACTCCATGAGTTCTTTCTCTGTGTCTTCATAATACTTTATACATTTCTCCACTAGGCATAGTACAGAGTGACAATTTTTATATCATTTAGTTTAAATTATAAATTGTTGTAAATGAACCAGTTTTTCTTATTCTGTACCTTTAAATTCTTAAAAGAATGTTCAGTATATGTAATTATGACTCTGTTTGCTAAATGGATACTTAAAAATGAATTTTCTAGATGAACTGCTGAATGTCTTTGTTGAATGATTACACATGATTTGTTTTGCACTTAAACAACTTTTGTGTACATGATGAAATGTACTTGTAATGGTTCATGTATGTGTGTGTGAATGTGCTTTACCTCCTACTGATGCAGATAATTATAGAATTTGCTTAGCGCAAGTATATGGCATCTCTGCTACCATTTTCTCCTTGTATGCCATGGCAGACAAACCATCTCAGTTCTTTTTCCTCTTGATCCCAAGCATGAATTCAGAATCCCACTTTCCAATAACAACTCAACCAATGGATTGGATTTGGTGTATGGAATAAAGATTATTTTCTCTTCTCCAATCTAAGGGGCTCCTGAGGCAATAAGCTGGGAGGTCATCTTCAATGCTCTTGTTGGATGGTGTACCTACAGGAAAGATTCTAATAAGCTGCAGACACTTCCCAGATTCCTGTCTCTCAGAACTTAATCACATTTGCATTTTGGCTATGATCAGATGGTGGAAACACAAACTCCAAACTGTCAATCAACTTGGGCTTCTTTTCCAACTTTTCATAAATAAATTTCTTTAAAAATCTTTGAACATTCTTTTAAACACCAAAATCATATAACTAGTTGTTAAACAATTACAATGTCTTCTACCTATATATTACATTGTAGGTATTACCCTAGAATTGTTCCTAACTAAAAACCTAGCTCAGGAGGTGTGCATATAAATATGTGTGTGTTTGTTTGTACATATATGTGTGTGAATTGAGACGTTCCTGAGATTTGAGGGAGAAAAGAAGGATGATATTTACTGAAAATATATTTTTATATTGTCCAGTTTTTACCTTTAAATATCAATAGAAAAAAATGTAAGGCATATAGATTTCTGGCATGTAATTTATCTTCAAAACAGAAATTAAACCTAACCAGTTATAAATTTGAGTTTCTTTCTGAATTAACCATGTTGGCATTACCCCAGCTACCTCCTTATGTTCACATGGTTGCTTCCAGACTCTATGTAGAATTTTATGCCTCTGTAGTATCAAATTTGTTAAATGGCATATTTTTATATCAGTAATTTTTATAGCATATTGTTATTCCAGACTTTTACATGCCTCTAATTTATTCTTAACTTCAATATAGCAGTATTGATTTTTTTTCTTCTAAGTTTGATGGTATGAACACTTTAGTTGTGATTTAAAGTCACTTCAACACCGTTGATAATTTGTTCTTTCTTTACTATTCTTTGCAAACTTAGATATTTGGGCAGGTATGACCATGAGGATTAATGCTTCTCAAATTTCCTTTTTATATATCTTTGAGACGCATTAGATTATTTCTTAATATGATTGAAATTGTGTATCTCTGATGACTTTGAATTATTTATGGCACTTAAATGTGGAATAGTAGCAACAGTTTTGGTGACAGGTGAAATCGAATTTGGTACAGCTTCCTTAAATCATATTTCCTCTTCTTAGTCCCCTAGAAACCGTCCCTCAACCTGTTTCCTTATGGGATTTTGGAGTAAATAGGTAATAATCTTTCTCTTCTGTAGACGTAGTTAGTATCAAGGTCTTTTAGTAAATGAGATCATCGGGTTGCATAGTTGGCCTTCAAGGAAGAAGGCTGATGAGGCATGTTTTTGTTGTGCTGCAAAACAAGGCTCACAAATGCAGCAATCAAGACATTGATTTTTTTCCTTTGGATATTTTGCAATTAAGATAAGCTGCCACCACGTGAATGGTGTGCGTTGGTTGTTTGGCCCACTGTCCAGATAGCTTAATGGAAGACCTATTCACTGCACCCATTTTCTGTTTTAATTATATCATTTTATTATTGACACAGAATTGTAAACACTTTAGTGGAAATAAAAATAAAGTATAAAAATTAAGTTAAAGATCAAATGTCTTTTCTTTTCCCTTGCTCTCTCTCCATTTCTAACTATAATTTGTGTGTAGTTATCATAGTTTTTGATATATAGTTTTCAAGGTAATTTTTAAATAACACATCAAAAAGCATGTTTCCATGTCCCCACATCATATTGTTTGTAATAATCATTTGACAATATATCATGTATTGTCATATCAGTAGACATCCTTTTAAAAAATTGTTCACTAAATGTTGAATATATCAAAATAATTTGTAAATGATTTATTAGATACAAAGAATCATCGTGAAATCAACATTCATATATCTGTCACTCAGTTTAAAATAAAGAACATTACCATTATCTCTGAAGATCCTTATGTGCTTTTCTCCGTATCATCTTCTTTCTTTACCTTCCAGAGGCCTTGTTATCATCCCCCCAAATATTGTGTATATTGTACCCTTGATTTTCTTCATAATTTTACCATCTTTGGTTATGTCCCTAAACAACATATAGTTTAGTGACTCATATATGATGCAGTTTTCTGTGATTTGCTTTTTTTCACTCAATATTAAGCACCTATTTGTGTGTGTGTGTGTGTCATTGTGTATTATGTCATATTCATTTTCATGGTTAAGTATTCCATTATATGAACATAACACATATACACACTGGGCTTATTCCAGTTTTTCCTTGTTATACATAGCAATGTAAATAATATTTTAATGCACAATTCTTATTACCAATGTTCAGGAGTTTCTTTGTGATGTGAATTTAGGAGTGATTCTGCTACATCGTTGGTGTGTATCTTTTCAAATACATAGATAATGCCAAATCATTTTCCAAAGGGGTTGTACAAAATTGCACTCCCACTATCAATGTAAGAATTTTGGTTGCATCATGTCCTTGCCAACATTTGGTATTATCAGTATAATTTTTGCTAATTGGGTAAGCATGAAAGGCTCATTTGGTTTTAGTATACATTTTTCTAATTAGTAATGAAGCAGAACATCTTTTTATATGGTTTGTCTTCTATGAAGTGTTTGTTCAAATATTTTGCTCTTATTTCTCTTCATATTGGTTTGTAGGCTCTGTTTATATGTTCTGGATATTAATTCTTTGAGTTATATCGGTTCCAATATTTCCTTCCATTCTGTGTTTTACTATTTTCATGGCATCCAATAGCAAACAGATAATTTTTCATTTTAATGAAATAAAATTTATGAAACTTTTCTTAGAATAATTGTGTCCTTTGTGTCTTATTAAGACAAATCTATCTCCTCAAGGTGTCTTTTGAAATGTTATCATCCTGTCTTCCACAGTTAGATGTTTAACTTGCTTAAATTAATTTTGTTTATGATGTAAGGTAGGAGTACATTTCCTGTCTCTCTCACTCTCTCTCTTTTAAATAAATGTCTTAGTCTGTTTTCTGCTGTTGTAACAAAATACCACGAACTGGGTAATTTATGATTAACAGAAATTTCTTGGCTCATAGTTCCGGAGAGTGGGAAGTTAGTTTGACAAAATCAATAAAAAAAACGGCAGAGATTTAAAAAATTTTTTTATTGAATTTATAGATCAGCTTGAAGGAAACGTGTCTCTGCATACTGAGACTTCTAGTCCAATGAATATGGTATATTGTTTCATTTATTTAGGTCTTGCATACTTTTCATAATTTTAAAAAATAACTTTTCCATGGAGAACTTGCACATCTTTTGTTGATTTCTTTGTAATGCTATTGAAAATGGCTTCTTTTAAAGATATAATACATATTTTAATTATTTGTTTCTTCTTCAATAGATATGGAATTGATTTTTGTAAATTGACTTTGTATCCAGCAAAATAGTTAAATTTTCTTTTTAATTCTAATGATTTATCTATAAATTATTTTGAATCCTATTACATGTGAAAGATGACAGTTCCAATGTTTCTTTTCTGGTTGTTATATCACTTATTTCTTTTATTGCCTTGCAATGCTGGTTTAGATTTCCCAGTATAATGCTTTATAGAAGTGGGGGTCCTGCTTTGCTTCCTATGGCAAAGAGAAAGCTTTGTGTTTTCCTAATTGTGATGATTTCTGTAGGTTTGTATCTGTTGTGATAATATACCAGGCCAAGAAAGTTCACTTCTACTTTTAGATTATTATGAGTCATTTTTAAGATCATGAATAAATGTTAAATTTTTTCAAAAATATTTTTCCTCATTTATTCAGATGATCACATTATTTTCTCCTTTATTAATAAGGAGAATTGCATTGATTTTTTGGAATTAAACTAATATTACATTCCTGGCCTAAACCTAACTTGATATCAATAGATTACCCTTTTTATATACTGATAGGTTGTTAAATATTGTTAATTTGTTGCATATTGTTTAGGTTTACTATGACCATGGTCTTGATTAAAATTGGCCTGTACATACTTTTCCTTTCTTATAAGTCCTTGTCAGGTTTTTGAATCAATGCTATGCTAGCCTTACAAACTAAAATAATGGATAATAAAGTAGTTCCCTATTTTTAATTCTTTGGAAAAGTTTTCATAAATTTGGAATTATACTTTTCTTGAACATTAGGTAGAACTTACTGGTGAAGCTGTCTAGACCTAGAGTTTTCTTTAGGCAGAAACTTTCTCTCTGATTAAATTTCTTTTATAATTATAAGGCTATTCTAGTTTTATAAAGTTATAAGAATATTTAAGGATATATGTTAGACATTCACTTACATTCATGTTACTAAAGCTTTCTTTTGCATTTTCCTTTTTGTTTGTTCCTCTGCACTGCATTCTGGAAAATTGCTTTAGATCCATCTTCCAATTCATTGATTCTCTTTTCCACTGTGTCTAATCTGTTGTTAAATCTCTCCATTGATATTTTAATTTCAAAGATTATATTTTTAATTCCTATATTTTCTCTGTGCTCTTTTCAAATATGATTACCAGTCTTTTTCAAATTTAATCTAAATTTCCAGACTATTTGTTATTTCCTGAAAATATTAAATGTTCTTAGTTTATGCTCTGATTTTGCTGTCTACTGTTTCATCTTACTTGTTTTCTCCTGCCTTTTGTGAATTTGACTGTGACTTGTGCCTTCAAACTTTGTCTGGATAAATCATAAGACCATGATAAAGGTGGATTCTTTAAGGGATGCTCTGCATTTGTATGTGTGTTACAGGAGCATATTAAACTAAATTTTCAGCTTGATTTAAAAAACTTATTTCTTAGGGCAGCACTTGTGGCTTGAAGGAGTAGGGTGCCAGCCCCATATGCTGGAGGTGGTGGGTTCAAGCCCTACACTGGCCAAAACTACAAACAAACAAACAAATAAACAAACTTATTTCTTTTAAACCTATCAAGTAATGTGACTTTTGGTCACAAACCCACATAAAGGCTGGCTGTCTACATTCTCAAGGGAGATTTACATTTTGTTACCTCTTCTCATCATGACGTTCCCAGAAGAAAATTTCTGTTACAAGTTCTTTGAAGGTGGAGTCAGTTTATTTCTGGTTTATTCTTATCAAAGGACTATCAAGGGGAATAGTCCTTTGAGATCTCAACTTTGTGGGGGGAATTGCCCATTAATTTCCTGCATTGGGCGATCTCCAGGAGAATGTGAAAACTTAAACTCAAATTGAGCTGATTTGGCAAATATTCTCCTAATGAAAGTTAGCTTCAGTGTTCTCTTTTCTTCTCTGACATTTTACCTTTATTTAGTTTTTGGCTTGGGTATCTTTTATTCTCTTGCCATATTATAAATTATTTGAAAGAGATACAATTTCTTTTTTTTATACTTTTCAATTTTGGTATTTTAGTTGAGTTTTTTTTTTTTTTAAAGCAGAGATAGTAGATTTGGTACTTAGTCAATCATCCTACTGGAAATAAAAGTTTTAGTAAATTATTTTTAAAATACCTTATTTTAAATGACTGCATAGTATAATAAAATACCACATAAATATACCACTGTATATTTTTACTATTAATATTTTAACATTTTAAATGAATCCAGTCTTCAAGTTGATTTGCCACAAGTTACTAAATCGTATTTTTAATTGGGCATTGACCTTGTTTGCAGTGTTTTTCTAGTATGAAAATACTGTCATGAAAGTTGAAAAATGCTTTATGTATCTAAGGGTCTTGAATACCATGATGAAGAATTTCTTTTTTATCCTGTAGGTTATGGTGACACATCTGTTTATTTTGAACTGGAAAGTGACATGGTCAGAGTTACATTTTAGAAAGAGTGAAAGATGAATTGCAGGTATTTGCAATTAAAAACAGAGAGACTCATAACAAAGTTATTTTAATAGTCTAGGTAAGATCTGATGAGGCTATGAACCAGGATGGAAGTAGAGGAGATGAAGAAGACCTAGATTGGAAGATACTTGAGTTTTAAAATTTATAGAATTTGGATGGAACTGTAGATCATTAACTTCAGTGAAGTAAATGAAGAATGGAAAAACAAACACTACGTGCACTCATTTTAAATTGGAACTAACTGATGGACACAAATGTGCACAGAGGGAAGTAAAACTCAGTGGAAATCCAGTAGGGGAGAGGGGACAGCAGGGGATGGGGAAAACCTACCTCGTGGGTACAATGAACACTATTTGGGTGATGGGCACACTTATAACCCTGACTCAAGCATTACAAAAGCGATCCATGTAACCAAAAACACATGTATCCCTTTAATATTTTGAAATTACAAAAACAAACAAAAAAAGAATTTATAGAATTTAGTGATGAAAGGGCAGGAGGACTCTATTATTTCTGGTTTGAACAATTTGGTGGATAGTAGTGTCCTTTAATAAAATAGGAAAGCACAGGGAAGGAGCAAGTTATCAGTACACATTTATATATGTTGAGTTTTAAGAGCCATTGGAGTTATTCCCTGGGTACATACTCTTGTATATTTGTATCTGGAGTGGTCTGAGCAGGAGATAAAATTTGGGAGTCATGAGGGAACACGTAGTTGTTCGAATAAGAATGCCTGGGATGATTGTGCAATTGTGCAAAAAAAAAAAATAAAAGGGCTCAGAGCAAAGTCACATATTTAAGAGGTCAGAGGCAGAGCTAATGCAGATAAAAACATAAGACCCCTTGTTCAAAATTATGTTACAAAACATTATCCTTTCTTCCATGGTATTCCTCTTACCATCATGGTGGCTTCTGTTTGCTATTTAATATTATTCTCTAATAAAAGAAAACTAAAACTTCAGATTATTAGTATGGATTTTATCATCCATTTTTATATTGCAAAATGTCAATTTCTAACAGCTTTATTGACATATAATTTATGTGGTGAATTCATCCATTTAAAGTGCTCAGTTCAATGGTTTTTAGTACATTCACAGAGTTGTACAACCATCACAATTTTAGAATATATTCATTATACCAGAAAGAAACATCCCTACACCCAATTATTCCCTTCCCTAGCTATCTATAGGCAACCATTAATTGACTTTCTGTGCCTATAGTTTTATCTAGTCTGGACGTGTAATATAAATTGACTCATATTATAGGTGGTCTTTTGTGACTGGCAATACCAACATTTAATGCACATATCAGAACATTTTAGTTGTATACAGGATCACTGAAATAACACAGTATATTTCATGGCTCATCTCAAGCTGGACAGAAGAGACAAATTCAAGACAGGAAGGTTGGAGGAAGAAAGAGTGAGGATCTTTGCCTCCCTAATAGGGCTGATCAAAAGAGTACTTCCTGGTAAAGGGATGCTTGTTGGGCAAGTGCAGCCCCTCACAGGTTCCTGGGGGATCTGCCCTATAACGGGGTGCTAGTTTGCTTGAACCTGCTACATTTTCCCTTCTGTCATGTTCATGCCCTGGCCAATGTGAAATTTGGCGAAATCAAGCCAGGCATTTTCTCTATCCGTGATCTGCTGCCCTACTTAAGGCATACAGATGACCTCCAAGAATCTTTAAACCTATGTGTCATACTATGTTCCATACCTGGATGGGGGTGGCTAAGAGTTTGTGGGCCAACACTTGGCCCCAGCCGGTCCCCTGACACACATGCCAAAGTGTTGCTCATGTGGGACAGGAATGGTATGTGCACTCAGCTTCCAGGACAATGTCCTAGCCCTTCCCAGGGGCAGAAGGTGACAGCAGTCATGAGGTGCAGAAGGAGGGGGGAAGGTCAGGGAGAGCCTGAGATGCAATGGGGTGGGTACCAGTGGGCACTGAGAACCTTTCTCTGGGAGGGAGCAGGAGGCAGGACGAACGTGAGCTGACTCCAAGCCCAGCACATGTTTCATTGTCCCGTTGGGCTTCACTTAAAAAAACAAAAATTCAAAGTAAAATTAAGAACTTCAAGGTAGTGACTAAAGACTGCCAAATGCCAGTCAGGGGTTTCTGAGCATTGGGTTTAGTGCAGTCGCACTGGTCTTACTTCTTTGAAGCTGGCCTCTTAAATCATTCAAATCTAGAATTCTCTTTCACTCATCCCTCATTTTCTGGGCTGAATGTGAATGGCTGGGGTATAAATGGGTCCAGATCCTGGACACCTGCTAAGGGTTGGCATAGGGTGGATAAAAACCCCATGTCTATTTGAATGTCTCTGAGAGAGACAGCTGGTAGACCACCTTCAAATGGTTCCTACACTACCTTGAAATCTGTCTCAGTCTATTTGGTGTGTATACGTTCTGGTTGTCACGTGTTAACACCTAATAAATGACAATCTGCTCTCTGTTTCCCACACAGGCTCTTGTATCAAGGGCAGCTCTTTAAATGTCGATGGTTTATAGTTATGTATCCCCTGAATCTTCTTTCCCTAGGCTAAACAAACTTCTTTTACTTCAACTCTTCCTTATGTGAAAATTTCCAGGGGTACGTGATAATATCCACCTCACCAGCCATGAACATTTCACCAGAAAAATGGGCAAAGGATATGATAATCATAAAATTTAAAGCATTAAAAATGTTTGGTGGCCGTATATGAAACATTTCAACTCACTGATAAACAAAGAACTCCAACTTGAAAAGGTATACCTTCAGTTTGGCAAATGTTAAGATGATTATAGCCAGGGTTGGTGAAGCTCTGGGAAAAAGTAGTTTCGTGTGAGGGTGGTTAAGAGAGTGAAATGTACTTCTGGAAACAGTTTGGCAAAAGTCACTACAAGCCTTAAATATGTGCATACCAGCAATTCCACTTGTAGAATTTAGCCCGAAGAAATAATCAGGCAAGCTGTACACGCACAGATGTTCACCTCTACACTGTTTATAATAGCAGAATAGCAACAAACAGTGTCTAGTACCAGGGAACTGGTTAAATAAATTATGATACAACCACATAAAATGATAATGTCAATCTACATTGAAATGGAAAGATATTCACTGTATGTTTTGGGGGAGTAAATTATGAATCCAAAAGAATAACATGATATTGTTTTTGAAGGCATTAAAATGTTAGCAGTAGTTATTTTTGACTGGTAGGATTAGGGGGGAGATTTTTTTTTTCCCTGCATTTCTATTTCTAATTTTCCCCCAGTAAACAAGTATTACTTGGATGTTAAAGAAACATTTAAAGTTAAAAATGTTTGCCAGTGCGATAGGCAAATATGCTTCTTGCTTTATCTTTCTGATTACCCGTGAACCTAACCAATTTTTCATGTTTATTCATTGTTTAATAAAATATATTAAACGTCTTGTATTTTTGGAAGAAGTGTTATAGCGGTAAGGGAAATCAGCATTTTCTAAGTTGACTAAGTTTAATGTTCGCATTTTTTAAGGACTGCTAAGTCCAGGGAGGGGATATGATTTGACCAAACTCAGGACTCTGTGAGAGCTGTGGCTCATGTCTGGCCACCTGGACCTCTGAGTTTTCTCTCTCAGCTCAGGATCTCTGTACCTCATATATGCCTCCTGGCAACATTAAGTCTTTTATTGTAGCAATTCAAAGAATCATTTGTGATGCGTAATTTGTAATGATTAGTTTTAGAAGTAATGTCAACATAGATGCTAGTTTACACACATTTTTCTGTAAGGGGAATTAAAGAGGAATATTCGTTCTACAATGAAGTCTGTATGATGGAAGGAAGAACTTGGGTTTTGGGTCAGAGGACTTGGGCATGAGTCTAGCTATACCATTCTCTAGATCTTGGTCTCTGGGCAAGTTATTTAAATCCTGGCTCGGCGCCTGTGGCTCAATCGGCTAGGGCGCCAGCCACGTACACTTAAGGTGGCGGGTTCGAATCCCCAGCCCGGGCCTGCCAAACAACAATGATGGCTGCAACCAAAAAATGGCCGGGCGTTGTGGCGGGCGCCTGTGATCCCAGCTACTTGGGAGGCAGAGGCAGGAGACTCCCTTGAGCCCAGGAGTTGGAGGTTGCTATGAGCTGTGATGCCATGG
>CAUYQV010120845.1:0-21118 GCA_963574575.1 Galagoides demidoff
TGTGGTCCCAGCTACTTGGGAGGCAGAGGCAGGAGACTCACTTGAGCCCAGGAGTTGGAGGTTGCTGTGAGCTGTGATGCCATGGCACTCTACCCAGGGTGACAGCTCAAGGCTCTGTCGCCAAAAAAAAAGAAAGAAGGAAGGAAAGAAAAGAAAGGAAAAACCTGTATAAAATTTGTAATACTCACGTCGCGTTTGACTCATACAGTTACAAGAGGCGCTCAGTTAAACTTGCATTCATCTTTTGCTATTGGTATATACTATTACAATTTTAATACATTTTTTTCCTCTCTTAAAATGTGTACACATTTTTTGGCACCCTCTGTATATACATAGGTAACTATTTAAAAATGTTCTCTGTTTTTACTAAATAATACGCAGAGTTTAATAAAAGTGGCATTACAGGTCATGCTGTATTCCTCCCTGCTCCCCGAGTTCTGCTTTCTGTAAGCTCTATAGCACCCCATGACTTTATCTGTTACTAATTAATGCTTGTATTGCTGGTTCCTGATTTACATGTGTTACATATTATCTACTGACTTCTTCTTTTATTAGCTACATTTTTGGCCTTCACATATCCAGTCCTCCCGTTTTCCTCCCTCAACCTAATCAGTGTATCTACACCACAATTAGTGGTTAAATCAGTAATTAATGTTCATGTTAATATGACCTTATTCTGCCCAACCCAGCAATTGTTTGGTACAATTGTTTGCTTTCCCTGGCCCCGTCCTTTGCTTTGTTTTGTAGTTTACTCAGCATCTGTGCGTGGAGAGCCATTTCTCCCTAAATGCTCCTGAAGACTTGTCAAATGCCTGTCAGTAAGTTTCTAAATGTGCAAACCTATTTCCCGGCACTTCATGGTGTCCCCGCCCCTCGCTGCAGCCCTGTGAGCCAGCTCCCGGGGCTTGCAGCGTGGACAGTGGGAAAGCCGTCTTTATCCCATCTTCTTTTCCTCCATGCAGTTAGCTTTTTGTCTGTTTTTACTTTTACAACTCCTTAGGACCTGCCTTTATCCCTGGTGTTCTAAAATGTAATGCTGAGAGCAGGTGGAGTGAGAATAAGACCGAGGCCCTGGGCTGGGCTGAGAGGACACAGCTGGCCTGGCCGGGCAGGGTCCTCCTACCTGACCTTCCCCTGATCTTTCCCACCTTTGTTGTTTTGTAAATTTGGCTTTAACCTGCAAGTATGTATCTTGCACAGTTTAGGGCAGTTGATTTAGGAGATTAACTTTCTTTTTTTATTGTTAGGGATTCATCGAGGGTACGAGAACCAGGTTATACCGACTGCATTTGGTAGGTGAAGTCCCTCTTATCGTTGGGTCCCGCCTGGGAGATTAACTTTTGAATTGGAATGTTGTCATATGGGCCGTGGTGATATTAATTATTGTTCACTGTGGGTCGTGGGTTATGGATTTATTCTTGTTTTCGGTAAGGGTTAATTACTGTTGTTTAAGATAAGGGTAAGTGCGGTTCTTGTAACTGTTATGTATAGAAGTGTGATTGTGGAAATGGATGAACAGTCTTGGTGGGGCTGCTCTCACTGCCCTCCAGATCCTTCTCCGCCTTCTGATAGAGTTTGTGGACCTGTTTCTGTGTCTCTGCAGACTGGCTAACAGTGAGGGGAGGTCTGACCCGCTGCCTCCAATAACAATTCTGTGCGACGCTTCATGGCCCGTCCATCTGGAAATCACTCAGCAGTTACTCAGGATTATGTTTTCGATGACAGTCTCCCCACAGTTGCTCCGCCTGGCCAGGCCAGGGACCCCTGGATCGGAGCCAGCCCATCTCTCTTCTCCCTCCCCTGTTCTCCGCCTCTTTGTCTCTTTTGTTCGACTGTTTCCTTCTCTTCCATCTGACATCTGTTCCTCTATGTTCTTTTCCATTTGCTTTGATTTTTGTACCCCTCCTGCCTGGGTTTATGTCTTCTGTGGTGAATCTTTTCTCCAGTGTATTGACACTTTCTGGCTGTCAGTCTGTCCACTCACACTTCGGAGCAAGATTTTGAGTTCATTGGAAGCGCCAGATCCCCACCGTGGACCTCCATCACAGTGCAGTGGGGCTCCGGGTTTTATTGCTCTGCTGGGCTGCCCTTGTAACGGCAGCCCCTGCCATGACAGCCCCTGCAAGCCTCTTTATTTGTGGCCATCTAGCTTCTGTAGAAAAAAAATCCTCCAATCCCCTACCTGGTAGTGGGGGTTATACTGACACCCTGGGAATAAGGCGAGGGAAGAGGGGCGGGCTGCGCCCGTTCCTGGTTCTGATCTGCTTCTTCCTTTTGTTTTCAATTTGGCACCTTCCTGCCCGCCGATGTCTGGCTCCTCTACACATGGAGACTCTCAATTCTAAAGATAATAAAGCTCCCATTTCCAGCAGAGATGGGAATGGGATGTTTCCTTGGCCACACTCTGGAAGACAAAGAGATTGGAAAAGGCATGGGGGGTGGCATCTGAATGCTCAGGACAGATGTTCAGCCTCTGCTGTGGCCGTCTCCAAGCCCCAAGCCTTCCGAGGGCCCTGCGGGGAGAGTTCATCTGCTCTCCATGCGTCCCTCCTGCAGGTGGTAGACTCCAACTTCCTCGCTCCCCCCCATTTACCCCTACTCCGTATTCCAGCTTTGAGATTTAACTTACATCCATGAACACTGCTGATTCATCTTCTATTCTCTTTGTCTTCATTGGTTATTATTTTTTAGTGACTTTACTATTCCACCAATAGAGTTTTGGAGAGTAAGAAAAAAAATGCGTGAGAATTGCAATCCTCTTTCCTCATCGGTATCTCCTAATGTATATCTAAATCTTTCTTTACACACACAGAGAATTAATCGCTGAAATAAGCCCAGAATGCTTATTTTAAAATAAATCTTGTACTTTCACAAAGACTAACACAAAGAAAATCTTAACAAATTATATATAAAATGTAAAAATACACGCTGTCCATATTCTGTACCTAAAACACAGCAAAATACATAACGAAGTAATAAAAACCCGTCCACTTGTGGATAACAGCAGTTGTTACTAACCCCTCTACCATCGTTAATAAATTATTATCATTACTACTACTGGTGAAGGGCACCTAGAATAAAGAGATGTTCAAATAAGTTAACAAACTCTAAACATGAATGGTAGTGAAAATTGTGTACGTCAAGGTCTGTCACTCCACACGGGAGACTGAGCGTGATACTCAAAAGTAAATGAAGAAGTCAAAAAATAACCAAGCCTGAAACTCAAGAAGCTAGAAGAAAACTGATAAAAAATCAACCCAATCCTACATGAGTATTTATTGAAGATAATGAGAACGAGTACGAAAATAGCAATGTAAATAAATGACACCAGGGCATGAACACAACCCCCAAATCTTGCTTAATAAGAATAATCAAAGCCAAACTTTTCACAAGTCTAGTCAACACGAAGAAAGGGGGGTCAACAAACAAGATCGGGAAAAAATCGGGTCAATAAATACAGACAGAATATCATAAAAAGTTATGCAGCTTTATGCTAATAAATGTAAACATTTAAGTCAATTCTTCAAAGAGAACATCAGCGGCACCAATCAACTCAAGGTACCTAAATATATTAACAAGCTCAGAATAAAATGAGAGAGGTTGAACTCAGGCTCTGATGGTTTGGGGTGAATTCTACCAAATTCTTACTGAATAAAAATGATACTCTACCATATGAACTGCGTTAGACCAGAAAAATAAAAGTTTAAAGCTCTGTAACTAATTTTAGGATCCCAGTTGAACTTCACACCCAGACCAGGTAAAAACCTTTTTAGTACAATGAACATATCAATGAAAAGGAAAGAAAAAATTATCAGCCAAGTTCAATTACTTTTGAACATATAAGAAAATACCCTGAAAGAAAAAAATATTTACATTATTCTAACAACGGCAACAATAATAGGAAAGAATGGTAATCTATGGCCAACTACGGCTTACTCAGGAAGGTAGACGTGAACTCCAGTGAATCTATCTGATAATCAACTTAAAAGATTAGACAAAAAATGTGATTATCACAAAAGTTGACAGATTTTTAACACTTGTTCTTATTAAAATTATTAACAGTGCTGATACTTGTTGAAGCAGTAATTAGGAACAACAGCAAATATTTTTAAGAATTGTAAGGTATAGTAAGCCTTCCTAGTTCATGTTCTTTCAAGGTTCTAGGCAGACAACAAAAAGTTAAGAGATGTAAAATTGAAAAGGAAAAGCCAAAATTGCCTCTAAATAGTTGACTTAATAGGTAAATTCGGTGGGACATTGAAACAAAAAGATCCCTTGCTCATAGATTTCCTCAGCTCCAGCCATCACGGAGAAGAAAAGATAATGAAAAAAGGGTGCTACTCTCAAAAGAACCCCCATAATAATTCAGTAAATTCTTACAAAAAATTCCTTTCTTTTCAAAGTTCTCTTATGTGGTCATAGTGGAGGGTCAGGCTAATTTATTGATGGGTTTGTTTACGAGTGTGTGTGTATTCATGTGTCTGTCAAATTCTCCTTTTTCTCCCTTCTGCCTCCCTGTGAAAGGAGCCTGTGTACACACCACCTCAAGAGAGGCAGGGGACGTCTGTAATGCACAACCTTCTTCCCCTCTCTCTCGTGACATCCCTAGGAGAGATTATCGTGTGTGTCAGCAAAATCAGAGAAGAGACAAGGGCCTTTGAAGGGGACAACTCAGAGGATGTGCCTTCTGCTGAGCAAGGAAGACCTCCAGGTGGCTCACATCTGTGACCCCAGCACTCTGGGAGGCAGAGACAGGTGGATCCCGTGAGTGCAGGGGTTCAAGACTAGACAGAGCAAGAACGAGACCTATCTCTACTACTAAGCATAGAAAAATTAGCTGGGCACCTATAGTTCCAGCTACTTGGGAGGCTGAGGCAGGAGGATCGCTTGACCCTAAGAGTTTGAGGTTGCTGTGAGTTATGATGCTATGGCACCCTACCTAGGGCACAGAGGGAGACTGTCTCAAAAAAAAATAATAATGAAATAAAATAAAACAATAAAGATTTCTAGTATCTCCACAACTCAGAAAGGATCGCTAATTGATTCTTTTCCTGCTAGATAATTAGGTTTTATTCTTAAGTTGCCTTTTTTTTTCTTTTCAGGTCAGATGGGAAATGTGCTATATTTGTAAATAAAAGTATGCCAGTAATGCTTGCAAAGTGAGTTTTATTAAATTGATTAGTATCTTACACTAAATTCATGTTTTGAAACTTCTTTCCCATTTTGATCCTTGTATTTTCCACTGGATTTTGACGTTTACTCAAATTTGTTTTGTGATAGAATGGGGTGGGAGGATAGGACGTGAATGCTTTTTATTTTCTCTATGTCACTCATTGAAAAATTCACCCTTTCTTTTTAGTGAGCTGCTTCTTCCACTGTAAATTTAACACACATGTGCACTCAGGCAGGTTTCTGGGCTGTCAGTTCTTGTCTATTTGTCTGTCCATTCTTTTGTCGATACCACATTGTTTTGAGTACTAGAGCTCTACTCTGCATTCTACTGTTACTGAAAATCTTCTCCTCTCTTTCCTGAAACAATTATCTAGCTTATCTTATCCTTGAAGTAAAACTCACAATCGTTTTCTAAATAAATACGTATATAGACATGAAACATTGAGATTGTTGTCAAACTTTTGTTAATTTGGAAAGAGTGGACGACTCCCATTCTATTCCATCCCCATTCCATTCCCTGGCAGGTGTGAGCAAGCTATAGGCCGGATCTGGCCCATCATCTATTTTTGGTAAATAATCTTTCACTGGGGCTCAGGCGTGCTCATTGCATACATGCTGTTTTCACGCTATACTGGCAGAGCTGAGTGGCGTGGCCTACATTACATGGCCACAAAGCCAAAAATATTTATTAACCAGCCCCTTACAGAAGTTTGCTTGCCTATGTTCTAAGGCAAAATCAATCTCTCTGTCTTTCTCTCTTCTTATTTAAATGCTATGGTAGGTCTTGGTTAAGATCTGCATGAGACCTGGATTTTCTATCACATTTATTATTAATTATGGTCTTTCTTGAGCCTTTCTGACCCCCATGTCTGAGTCTACTGTACCCATTATATCTTCTGACTGGCCTTGGCTGGGAGCCAGTGGGCACGGGGTTCTCATCACCTCCATCAGGGGCAGCTGAGGCATCTTCCGGGCTCACTGCCCTTCAGGGGCAGCTCAGACTCCCAGTGCATGGGCAGGAGGAGGATGTGGACTACAGGGGCCTCTGACTCTGGAATGACCAAGAGGTAAAGGCCTTGTGGGGGCATAGGGTTCAATGTTTTCTCTTTAATTGGACGTCATGCATTTCCTCAGCTTTCCTGGAGCATTTCACGTGTTTTACAACGGGTTAGGCCAGACCGTGGTCTAAGCAGGGGAGAAGGATGTTTTCAGATGGTGATTTATAAAGTGCATTATTTCGTCTTTCACCTGCAGCCTGCATCTCATCTCATTTGAACTTGAGCTGCTTACCACCGGCCCCCCAACCCTTTTTTTTCCTCTTCAACACTTCACTTCTTAAGACCTTCAGCCTGGGAGGTCACAACACTTCTTATCACTCAGCATCATTTGAAAAGCTTGGGTTGACTTGGGAGAGCTGGAGGAGGGCTCACCTCAAAAGCTCTTGGGGGAATCTTACCTGTGCTTGTTCTTTTTTCAGGAGAGAGTCACGCTCAATAGTATTCTACATTGCTGAAAAGTGCGGGCACAGATCAGGGGAGCCACCTGATGCACTCAGGAGTTTGCACCGAGAAACAAATGCAGCATTAAATGGAAGAATACCCAGGGCCCTCAGATAAAGCAACAGGGGTCGGTCTAATGAGGTTACAGATCAGAGAAGTCCCCTTTTGGTGTTGGTGGGCCTACACACACACACACACACACACACACACCCCTTCCTCCAACCTCCTGCCCCCTCAGCAGAGGGACATGCTCCCAGAAAACCACCTAATTGGTTAGTTTTCAATGTATGTATTATTTTCATGAAAGGGGGTGTGGTATCTCAGAGGGCCCTGGCAGCACGATGCTGATTGGGTGATTTTTAATACCTAATTTGCATTGAAATTGATCAATCAAATTCTCAGTACTCCCTTTTCTGCCCACCAAAAACCTTATAAAAGCAACAGTATCCCAGCCAGCTGGTGCAGACACCATCTCAGGCTCTATGTGGGTGGGTTCTTTTGTTAAACCTTGCCTTGAACTTCTACAGTCTGGTCTCTGGGTATGAATCACAGACTTTCAGCCTCTTAGAGTAATATGTGACATCCTAACAAATGAAGAGAAGTAAATGTGTGGTCTGACCGTGCCTGTGTGAGTGCGTGTACCTCTGTGTGTGAGTGTGCCTGTATGAGTGAGTGCACCTGGGTGTCTGTGTGGAACACCATGCCTGTGCGTGCCTGTGTGTGTGTGTGCACCTCTGAGCCTGTGCATGTCTGTGTGTGTGCACCTCTGTGCGTGCATGTGTGCCCCTGTGTGTGTGCACATGTGTGTTGGTGTGTCGGGGACTTAGTAAGTAGAGCCAATAGCAGTGTCAAGTCTCTGCTCTCAGTTGGGTGAGAGAGGTCTGTGTGTCCAACAGCGTCCAGGCCCTGAGATTTCAGGTTTGTTTGTGATACATGCAAGAAAAAAGCATAAGGAAGGATGGCTTTAAGCCCGCCATGGTAGCAGGACTGTGGGATAGTGACGGGGCCCACAAAGAGGGTGAGAACTGGGATCTGGGGGACTCGAGCCTTTCATTCTCCCAGCTCCTGGCTGCCGTGCAGGATAACCACGATCACCTCCCAGGATTTCCCCTCTAGTGGTCCATTCCAGCGACTGGCTTCCATTTTCACCTTTCTCAATGTGCGTGAAAGAGACAACAAGACCACGTGTAAGGGAACAGGAACAAACTCAGCAGACCTCAAAAAAATGGGCTAGATTTAACTAGATCACACATCTCTGAGGGCAGGACACACGTTGTAAAAGGGACTCTCCCTAACAATGCAAACATTGTAACTTAATTCTTTGTACCCTCAGATTACCCTAAAACAACAAAAAATAAATACTGTTTTTAAGCTATAAAACAAAACACCTAGCATGTACCAGGTGCCAGATGCTAAGCTGAGCACAGGAGAGGTACAGACAAAGGAGGCATGAGCCTGTCCCTCCTGAGGCTCGTGTACCCGCTGGGGGGTCAGGCTTGTGCTCTAGGAATAACACCCTATCCCAGGAAATGACTAGAGCCGGACAGTGTGCAAAGCAAAGCGCCTGTATCCCCAGCGTCACCCAGGGACCAGCAGGCTGGTAGGTGGGGAAAAGAAAGCAAAGAGGGGACCTCATGCACTGGCTCATGTAATGAGTGTTCCCCCACATGGCCCTGCCTCCTGGAGCTTCCAGCCTGGAGAAGCAGGTAAGGAAGGAAAAGCATGTGAGTCCCCTGCAGGCCTGGGGAAGGCTACCTGGGGAAGGTGGGTCTTTGCTGAGATTTGAAATGGGAATAGAGGGGGTGGCCAGACGACGTCAACTCAGCAGGAGAGGAGTATGCCAGGCCAGGGAGCAGAATTTGGGGACGCCCAGGAGGGATAGAAACCCTTAGGTTTGAGGGCAGACAACCTCTTGGTCAAATGGCCCATTGGAAGTCCCACCTCTCCACACTGCTGCTTTAGAGGTTAAATTCCCACACGTGAACTTCAGGGGAGCACGTTCAAACCACAGAATGACATTAGCGGATGGGGCTGTGGCATTTACAGCCCAGAGGCCAGTTCTGGGAGAGTAGGAAGGCCAGCTGAGTGGACGCCTCGAATCCTGATGTAGGGGCACTTTAATTCCTCTCTGGGTTCATTTTTTAAAATTTTTAATTGACAAATGCAATTGTCTATATTTTTGGAGCACAATGTGATGTTTTGATGTATGTGTACATTACAGAAAAGGTCAATCAAGCTAATTAACGTATCCATCAGGCCGCCCATTTGTCTTTTTTTTTGTGTGTGTGGTGATAACATTAAAAATCTATTTTAGCGATTTTGAAATATACAATACATTATTTTAACTGTGGTCACCGGGCAGTGCCATAGATCATTGAAAGTTATTTCTCCTGTCTAACTGAAACTTTGTGCCCTTTGATACCATCTTTAAATTCTTTCTTGAGATAAGAAAGATTTGGGGATTTTTTACGGACGTTTCCCCTCCCTGACTTCTGTGTTCCACGGGACGGAGCTCTTTGAGAGGCAGGAGAGAGGTAAGTATTTCTTTCTTTTTTTTTTTTTAACTTAATTTTTATTAAATCATCACTGTATACATTTAAGTATTTTGAAATAGAGGGTGGAGACAGTGAGAAGCAGGGAAGCAAGGGGTTGGGGATGGGGAGCAGAATCCAAGGTCAGCTGAAGGTGACAATCTCCCTTTTTGTGGCCATTAGGTGAACCTTTGGGGTTTTAATGTGTCCAAGGGGTTGGAAGAGACTAAATAGCTGTGTTTTGCCCTGCAGTCTAGTAACTCAAGTCAGAATTATCTTGAATTATTAAAAATAATATGACATTTCTTGGGTGGCACCTTTGGCTCAAGGGAGTAGGACACCAGCCCCATGTGCCGGAGGTGGTGGGTTCAAACCCAGCCCTGGTCAAAAACTGCAAAAAAAGAAAAAAAAAGAGTTTAAAAACAATATGACGTTTCTGAACGCTTGGGTTTTTGGAGTAAGATTCACATATATGTACTTCAATACAAAAGAGAGGTCAGAGGTGGGGGCTCACGCCTGTCACCCCAGCCCTCTGGGAGGCTGAGGCGGGTGGATTGCTTGAGCTCAGGAGTTCAAGACCAGCCTGAGCAAGAGCAAGACCCATTCTATACTAAAAGTAGAAAAACTGGCCTGGCATTGTGGCAGGCACCTGTAGTCCCAGTTACTCAGGAGGTTGAGGCAAGAGGATCACTTGAGCTCAAGAGTTTGAGGTTGCTGTGAGCTGTGATGCCACAGCACTCTCCCTAAGGTGCAGAGTAAGACTCTGTCTCCAAAAATAAGTTATTTATTTATTTAATAAGAGATATGTAGAAAAAGAAAAAGAAAAAAATTACCTGCATACCAAATTCTCAAGCCCAACCACTACTGAATTTTGATACACTTCTTGGTTTTTGGTATTAGGACTTTGATTTTAATTCAGCGTATGTGGGTGCGCGTGAGAGAGATGTAGCTGTAATTATATAATACTGTTAATATAATGTTGTACTTTTCCTTTCTACTTAATATTATAACATAGGGTTTTTTTTTTTAAACTACATGATATTTAAAGTATCCCAGTGTCAAAAATTACTTCTAAAGGTGAACAACGATAGATGAAATTTGTGTCACATGGGATAAGGAGTCAATGTTTTTATTATGTAAAAAGATACAAAAAAAGATGACGAAATCACATATATATATATATTATATATTTGTGTGTATATAAACAAAAGGTACTACACAGAAAGTCATAAAAGAGGAAATACGTTTTGGCAACATGGAGAATTTATTTATTCTTACTAGGTTTCAAAGGAATACAAATTTAAACCTTGTCATACCATCTATCTTTTAAGAGGTTAGAAAAGACTTTGAAATGTTTCTTGCCATTGTTTGGAAATACAGGGCTCAGGTGAGAATACAGGAATATAAATTGGTATAAGGTTTTGAGGCTAAATGAGCATTATGTAGCAAAGCCAGTAGCCCCACTGTGCTATTCTCAACATGGGCTGTAATCAGAGGTAACCACCAAGATTTACGCACAGGGATATTCATCATAGCATTATTTCTAATGGTGAAAAATTGAAAATAACCTAATGTCCATCCATCAGGAATTGGTTAAGTAGACTATTATGCAGTCATTAGAATTTAGAAAACAGCAGACAGTGCTGAAAAATGACTTTTCTTTTTCTGTAAGTTTCTCCCATCACTTGTACCACAATATAGAAGGTAGAAAGAGGTTGGACAGTGGAGTTTCCTTATCCAGTTTTCTGTAGTAAGCACCTCTGGGTTCTCTAGATTTTGCAAACCTCAAGTTCAGGGCACTCTTGGAAAGATGCACAACCCTCCCTGGCCCTGAGCCTGCTCAGCGTGTGGAACAGGCAGGGGGGGCCGTTCAGCCTGCCCTGTGCTCCCTTCTCTCTGTGAACCTGCTTGCTGGGCAAACTTGGACAAACTTCATGACTTTTCAGTCACTCTTGAGGATAGAAAAATCGTACAATAGTCTTAATTTGGAATTTCAGAAAACATAATTCTCAAGTTAGTAACGTTAAAAGCCGGTCTTGTGTAATAGTCAGTTTCCAACTTTCTCCACTAGCCCCCACCTGCCAAGCCGGGACCTCTGCCTGGCAGGTGGACCGTGATGGCTCTTGGCCCCATGCAGTTGGAGCAGGAGGACAGGGAGCCTCAGGGCTCAGAGAAGTTCCTCTTGGCTGGCAGATAACTCCAGCTGACCATGGCTCTTCTGTGGGTTCTTGTCTGAGGAACTTTTCCATTTTGCCCTGTCCCTAGCCCCAGAATTTCTAGAAGGCCATCCCCATGGAGTCCTACTGTGGGGTCATGCCCTGTAGGCCAGCATCGACTCTGACATGGTGGCTGAAGGGACATTCCTGCTGGCCCTGGATAATAGGGCTACCTCAGTGCTGCTGGAACTCTCCCTTGCTCTGCTGTAAACCCAGACACCTCTGGGTTTCCCAAGTGGAGGCAGCCGCCAGCGCCTGTGTCCTCCAGGTTGTGGGGCACCCACCAACCTCCCTGCGGAGGGAATTCCATCCTGTCTTGAGATGAGGTTCAGGGAGGAGGGATGTTGAACTCAAATCCAAAATTTTCAGAAGAAATCCACCTTACAGATTCTCTCCTCATCTCCACTCTCTTAGCTATTTTTTACCTTTTTTGTTTGTTTGCAATTTAAACCATTTGACAAGTTTATTTCTCCCAACACACCATCTTTTTGCTTCATGGTCCTTCCCTTGACTTTTTCTTGAATTCATTTACTTTTTAAAAAAATTTCAGAATGTTGGGAGCACAGGTGTTTTGTTTGCAGACTCTGTGTGTGTGGGTTGGTCTGCAGCCATACCAGGAGAAGACGCCCAGTGTCCTCTCTTAACCCTTTTAAAACCTTGGTGCTGCTGAGGGATTCAGGAGTGATGTAACCAGTTATAAGACGCTGCATCTGAACCTTTGGGCAGTGTAGCACCTGCTGTCCTTAATGCCCTGTCTGGGTCCGAGTGAGGAAGGAGCTGTGTTGACTTCCCAAAGCGGCCTGTCTGCCCTTCCTTTCCATCACACAGTGCTCTAGTTACTGCTCTGGTCTGCCTGGGCACACTCACTTCTCCCCCGGACAGACCCACTGTGCGAGGCTAGAGCAGGCTGCACACTTCCCCCTGCCATCCTTGCTGTGACCATTGACCAGTTGCAGACCGTGGGTTAAAAGAGTTAAGGTCTTCCTTTAACTGAGGACAAACCGTCTCTACTGTCCCAAATGCGTGTTGCACAGGGCCTGGCACGTGGTGAGTTCTCAGGGACGTATGCCAAACCGTGCCCTTTGTACCTGGCATTGACCTCAGAGGTAATACGTACAGGACAGGGCTGCCAGAGTCACAAAGGGAAGGCTGGTCCCAGATGCATGAAGGCCCAGATGGGTTTGAGGAAGGTTAGTATTCTGTGAGCAGTCCAGAGAGGAGATTTCAGTGTCTGTACCACCCTGAAAACTCAAAGGGTGAAGACCCACCGGAGCGGAGCTGGCTTACGGGGTTAATCAGGAGGCCCAAGTTATGGCAGATTAACCAGACAAATGAGGTGCGGTGGGCAGGAAGGGTGACTTCAGCTCCCCAGAGAGCGTAGATCGCGCACACCAAGATTAATGTCTCCTGACCACTGAGTCCATTCGGGGCCTTCCCGTGTCATATTCCGGCTCACTCATTCATCTTGACTGCCCACCTTGGTGCGGACAAAAGTCAGGCGCTGGTCGCACGGAATGAGGAAACCTCGGAGAAATCCCTCCGGGCCCTTCAGACTCCGGCTGTGACTTCGAGCTCCTGCGTAAAATTAAATAACTAGCTTGGCTGGTCGATTGGCAAGAACTGGGAAAGAACCCGGTGCTTGGTTTGGGGGGCCTCCCAGCCATGGGGCGGGGTTCACATTGAGCACTAATACACGTGGGGTGTGTTTGCATGTGGAGGTGAGGAAGTCCGGCCCCGCCGGCCGTGACGGGCCACGCAGCAAAGGTGGGAGGCAGTTGGGGGGGGGGGGCATTTGGAAAAGTGACCTGGCCAGCAGGGGGCTAAGGCTTTCTCCTTGAGGCCGGTGTTCATGGCAAATACACCATTTTTACTTTCACCTTGACCTTATTTACGCTTTCTTAAGGATAGGATCAGGAAGGAAGGTGATAAAAGTGGAGACTAAAACTCCCCCAAGCTGGCCTGGACCACAGAAAAAACCCCGTCTGTAGGGAAGTGTGGCGAGGATCTGGAAACTCACAGGAGTTCAGTTAATGTGGAAGGCCGGAGGTGAATCAGCTCTGCCAACTGCCTTCTGAGACCCTTGACAGATGGAAAAGTCAGCTCACCTTCCTCCCCCTTTGACTTTCAGCCTGCTGTATAAGCTGGTGGCTGTGGGGCAGGTGCTTGTGGGGCCACTCTCCCCCGACGAAGCTGCGTCTCCCCATGCAAGGTACACCTGTGAGCTCTTTGGACCTGGAAGGTTTAACTGCAGAGCTTGTGCCCAGGCTTGGTGCACCTGCTCTGGGAGGCCGAAGAAGTGACCCGGGTTGGAAGTGAGAAGTTCTGAAACAGCGTCTTTATGGGGCCGCCCACTCCACTGAGATCTGACGGGAAAGGTGGGTGGTGTAAGTGCCTTTAGGAAGAGGACACGTCTCCTCTGCTGCTTCTCAGATGACTCTCGCTGAGTAAAGACACCGCCCGCCCAGGTCCTCCCGTGGTGGTCCAATCTCACCCAGCAAGGTCTCTGCTGGTGCCTGAGGCTTCTTCCCGTGCAGGGTCAGCCCTGCCTCAGCCAGTTCAGTTATATCTATCCAGGCTTCTGGGAATGTGGAGAAGAATTTCTCCCTTACCTCTTTATAAGAAGTCTATCAAAGACTTGAAAAACACGTTTTCAACCCCTGAATCTTCAAATAACAACCGTCTGCTATGGCCCCAGTGTCTTCCTGGAACTAGTTCTTTGACCACACTTTTATTTATTCTTTTAGGAGTCTCTGGTTTATTTGTATTTTCTAGGTATTTTTAAGCCAGCTTAAATGTATTTTCCCCTGAACATTATCAATTTTATGCAACTTCCATTTTTAGCAGAGCCGTTCACAGGAATCTCTTAAGTCTATAAATTCCCTCCGTATTTGTGATTATATCTTTATTCTCCATCCTATTTTGGTCTCATTTTTCCTTGATTAGATTTCTTGGTTCTGAATATTTTATTTGTCATTTCAGAGGACCCAATCTCATTTATCTGGCAATTCTGCTGACTGCATATTTATGCTTGTTATTTCTGTTAATCCCTTCTGCCTACTTTCCTTATTTTTTGCTGATTTGCTGAGTTTAATGGTCAGGAGATCTGTTTTTATTTTTGTCTTGTTTAACACGAAAGCCGTGTAAGATTATTATTGTAATAATAAGGACAGCTTTGGCCGCGGCCCATGTGTTTTCTTATGATGTCTTAATATTTATCTGATAGTCTGTATTTACAGTGGGGTCCCCTTTTTCCTGAGCTACTTTACTGAGTTATATTACTTATATTTTATATTATGCATGTATGGTTTGTAGTATAATCAGACAATAGAGCCATTTAATGCTTTAAGAATTTAGTCAGCTATTTTAGACGTCTAATGTAATTATTGTTGTACATATTCTATGGACACTGGGAGAGAAATAAGACAGGCATTATCTCTGTGGGGTTTGATACATTACTATTTCTTTCTTTTCTTTTTTTTGGAGACAGAGTCTCACTCTGTCACCTTCGGTGGAGTGCTGTGGCATCACAGCTCACAGCAACCTCCAACTCTTGGGCTTAGTCTATTCTCTTACTTCAGCCTCCCAAGTAGCTGGGACTACAGGTGCCCACCACAACACCCGGCTATTTTTTATTCCAGTTGCCGTTGTTGTTTAGCTGGCCCAGGCCAGATTCCGACCCACCAGCCTTGGTGTATGTGGCTGGTGCCGTAACCCCTGTGCTACACAGGCGCTGAGCTGATATGTTACTATTAAATCAACTTTATCAATAGATTTCTCTGACTTTGATGTATTAAGTGAACTAAGAATAAAATATGCTACCAAATCAGAAAACTATAATTATAATCTACCAGCAATATTGTGCTTCTGCTTATTTGTCTTTACATCTCTCATAGCTTTTCGGTCCACATCTGGACCTAGTCACAAAATCACCCGACATGTAACGGTGCTTACGATCCCCTGCTAACCGTGCCGAGGACACTGGATGTCTCAGCCTGTCACAGTGACACGATGAGGATTGTAGAGACTTTACAGAAGAGAAATCTGACCCAGAGTGTGTCACTTAGGGTTGGACTAAGCTACTCGGGGCAGGAAAAACAAAGCAAAACCAAAACGCAGGCCGTCCTCATCCCACGTGGGCCCAGAGCAGGTGTGATGGCAGCGTCCAGGTGTCAGCAGGTGCATGGACTCCGCCTTGCCACCCTCGGTGTGGGGATCCAAATTCAGGCCCAGCTGCCTTCAGGGTCAGTGTCCAAACCCACCAGCTATCATGCCTCCTTTCGTCCCCACAAGGAACACCATGAGGGACCTCTGCCCTTCAAGGCTGCCAAGTCACCTCAACCATGCTTGTTCCCAGACCCTCGAAGGTGCCTGGGGTTAGATGACTCCCACCTCTGTGGCAAGCCTTTGTTGACCCTAGAATTCAACTGGGGGTCCCTCCTGTATGGGTGAGGCATTAGTGACTGCTGGCCGGGAGGCCTCCCCTACCCTTCCAGCAGGTGCTGACCACCTGACTCTTTGTTCTTTTTTTTTTTTCTGTTTGTTTTGTTTTCTGAGACAGAATCTCATTCTGTTACCCTGGGTAGAGCGCCATGGCATCATTATAGCTCACGGCAACCTCCAACTCTTTGGCTTAAGCGGTCCTCTTGCCTCAGCCTCCGAAATAGCTGGGACTACAGGAGACTGCCACAATACCTGGCTAGTTTTTCTACATTTAGTAGAGACGGGGTATTACGCTTGTTCAGGCTAGTCTCAAACTCCTGAGCTCAAGCAATCCACCTGCCTTGGCCTTCCAGAGTGCTGGGATTACAGGCATGAGCCACCACGCCTGGCTGTAAATCTTTACTTGTTATACCTTTTTATATTTTCTTATGTTGGAGCTGTATTAGTTTTACAAGCAGAATAAAGACCAACACAATCTTAAAGCACGTGTTGCCCCCACTGGAGACCAGGTCTGGAGCCGGGAGCACCTGCCGGCCACGCTGTAATGAGAACCAGAGACGGGGCCTTCCCACGGGGCAGTGAAGGACTCCGGGCATGTATGATCTCACATAGAGCGGAGGGCGGAGCATGTGAGGGTCAGGAGGAAGGCACCAGGAGGAGCTCAGTCCTCACGCCTGCCCGGGATGAACAGGGGCTCCATGGCCCTGCTGAGCCTGCCTGTGTTTCCCTCCCAGACTTTTCTTCCTGTCCTGTACTTTTCCTTCCCCAGCTAAGCACTCTGTATTCCAGACATTGCTATGAACCCTATGGCCTTGTCTGCTCTCGTCTTTAACCAGAAACATAATCTCCTCGTTAACCTTTGGGGGAGGTTGGGCTCTGCCCCCCCAGGGGTTGGAGGGCAGCGTTTCTGGGTGTACCCATGGCCTCAGCTCTGTTGGTCAGCCAGAATTAATGGGAGAGCAACGTGTTGGGGCCGAGCTCTCATTTGCTGGGGGACGAAGGGGGGTCGTTATTGATTTCTGTGGCAAAACACTCTGGCTACTTTGCATCCGAGGCTGTAATTTAAGAGTTTGTGCACATTCTTCTGCTGACGAGTGGCGACTCCCAGGGACCCAGGAAATTCAGACTCCTTGCTCATGTGAGGAGGGGCTGATTTCTTGGGCTAAGCCTTCTGATAATTCTTACCCAATGGGGAACAATAAAAGAAAGGGAACACTTTGATACAGCTCAGATCAGGTGCAAAGACAAAAATTCAAGAGTCTTTCGAGAAGGCTCCTTTTCAAAACCCTTCCCATCACCATAGCCAATCTATCACCAAGCCCTGATTTCCTACTTCCCTTGAGCTCATTTCAGAATACTATGCAAAATTCTTTAAAGCCTTTAAACCTCTTAGGATAAAGACTAGCTGTCTATGGCAGGAAGGAGCCCGTCTCTGCCAACCTCCACACTACATCTTGTACCAGTGCCCTCCCTGACTTCAAATGCACCTCACCATCCTGCCCCAGGACCTTTGCACGTGTGTAAACAATGGTCCACTCCACTGGCTGCCATTTTGGCAATGTGAAGTGGGAACTATTATTTCTGTAACACCCACAGCAAACAAAGCTGGATTTACTCTCTCTACTCCAGCTTAAATCTGAACAGAGGATTGGCTGGCCAGATCCTCCTGGGGTGGGCGCCAGAAAAATTTCCTGGATGACAAGAGTTCTCAAAGGTCTTGCAAGGGGATTGGAAACACCTAGTTGGACCCACTGAGTGTCCGACTCTCTCCAGAATGATTTACGTGTATCTGTCATATAATCTTCACACAAAGCCTTCAAGGCAGAGCATAGTGAGCCAGCTGGGGCGCAGAGAGATAAAGCCAGTATGTAAGCACAGGGGTTCGAGAGCCACAGAGAGAGCCACCCTGCTTACTTGAGAGTCCACCCTGTGGTCCTTGCTGTTACGACCTACAGAGGGGCTGCCTGGCCATCCTTGGGAAACTCGTGGAAGCCTCAGACACCCCATAGCTGAGCCTTCCCAGTTATGAAACATCTGTGAAAGGATGGGGTCTCCTGGAGCTCTTTCCACCATCTATTTGACACCCCTTAGAAAATCTGAGCACAGTAACAAACTATTTTTAATAGGAAAAGGTCAAATGAAGTCACATTCCAGGTCATTCTGTCTACTGTAAAGCATAAAGCTTTATAGCCCCCTCTAGCTCTACCCTCAGCCCTTCTTCCCAGGACTCAGGCCAAGAGAACCCATCTTGGCACAGGTGCCCCACGACCACATTAGCAGACAGCCAGGGGTTCATTCATTCATTCTTTCTGCAAATGTTTCCTGGGCACTTTGGATCAAAGCACAGGGGCGTCAGACACCATTTCTACTCCCATTTCTCCTTCATATTTTAGTCCCTCCCCTCTCCTCCCCTTCCCATGGGTCCCCCTCCCCCCAACTTGAATTGAAATGAGTTTTTCTCCCATGTGGGCGTCAATTAGATCATCTGCTGGCTTCACGTTAGTATTGAGCACATTGGATACTTGCTTTTCCACTCTTGTGATATTTTATTAAGAATGTGTTTCAGCTCCACCCAGGTTAATACGAAAGGGTGAAAATTCAACATCTTTTTTATGGCTGAATAGTATTCTGCAGTGTACAGATACCACAGCTAGTTAATCCATTCCTGGGTTGGAGGGCAGTTGGGCTGTTCCCACATTTTGGTGATTGTAAAGTGGGCTGAGATAAACAATCTAGTGCAATGTCCCTATGCTAAAATGATTTCTTCTGGGTAGATGCCTAACAGTGCGTTGTGGGATCAAATAGGAGGTCTAATTTCAATTCTTTGAGGCTTCTCTGTAGCTTTTAAACAACATAAATTTACAGCTGCCACAGTTCCAGAGACTAGAAGTTCAAAGTCAAGAATGTGACAGAGTCAGTGTCTGGGGAGGGCTCACCTGTTTTGTACCAGGTGTTTTTTTGCTCTCTCCTTACGTGGCGGAAGAGGAGAGCTCTGGTTTGTTCAGCCCAGTTAAGGACACTAATCCCATTCACAAGGGCCCCACCCTCATGACCTAATTACCTCCTCAGAGCCCTGTCTCCTAAGACTGTCACACTGAGGATTAAGTTTCAATGTCTGTATGAATTGGGGGGAGGGGGGAAGGGGGGAAGGGGAGCACAACTGCTCTGTCCCTAATGGCTTGTAATCTCGCCTTTCCAAAACAGTAGCCAGCAGCATGGTGGTGTGTGAAGCAGGTGCTCTGGGAGCCCAGAGCAGAGTCCCTGGCCTTTCATGAGGGACCATGCAGCTTTCCTCAGGAAACAGTGTGCATAGACGTTCTCAGGGCACCCCTGGACTCTGCTTGCCCCTCTGTGAGGCATGCACCCCCTGATTCTCTGCAGGGCTCACCTCTGACTCCCAGGGCACTTCTGTAGAGTCAGAAACAGTGGAGCAAAAGGCCCTTTCAGGTGAGACAGACAAGGCTCCTGCCCAGCCTGTGGGCACCTCAGTGTTTCTGGTGTCCTCTCCAGCCCAGGGCACCCATGGCTGCCTCTGTCAGATTTCCGGTAATTCAGTTAAACACACATGATTTTTTTTTTTAAACTTTTGTTTTGGAAACTTAGAGGCAGAGAATCAAGTTACTCATACGCTGTGATTCAGGACACTTTGTTGTCGTTGGTCAGTAATAAGTCTTTTGTTTGTTTGTTTGTTTGCTTGAGACAGAGCCTCACTCCATCACCCTGGGTAGAGTGCCATGGTGTCATCACAGCTCACAGCAACCTCAAATTCCTGGGCTCAAGCAATCCTCTTGCCTCAGCCTCCCAAGTAGCTGGGACTACAAGTACCCACCACAACATCTGGTTAATTTATTTTTTATTATTTTCAGTTGAGATGGGGTCTTATTCTTGGTCAAGCTGGCCCTGAACTCCTGAGCTCAAGCAATCCACCTGTGTCAGCCTCTCAGAGTGCTGAGATTACTGGTGTGAGCCACCACACGTGGCTGTGTTGCTTTTTTTTTTGTTTGTTTGTTTGTTTGCTTTTTGCAGTTTTGGCCAGGTATATGGGACCAGTGCCCTAGTTCTTGAGCCATAGGTGCCTCCTTATGCTGCTTTCATTTTTAACTTTAAACTCATAAAGTTTAAACATTATATAGTAAAGTTGAGAGTCATTTCCAGTGATCAACTATCTTAGCATATTACTGTGTTTTTTAAATCAACTATCTATTGATCCAAATTTCTATCTGCCTTTTAGATGCATTTCAAAGTAAATTGCAGATGTCAATATATTTCCCTGCAAATGCTTTAGTGTTTGCTTCAATATTTGTTTTCAGTACTTTTATCTTTGGTTGTAAAATGTACACACCATGAATGGGAATATTGAGTGTCCTAACTGAGGAATTTCAACAAGGACTTACATCATTGTTACCCTAACCCTGTGAAGGTCTGGAATGTTACCTTCATCCAGAAAGTTCTCTGAAGCCCCTTCCTGATTTATCCCTTATTCCACTTCAGAGAGACTCATTTTCTGGTTCTTTCTGTCATACATTGCCTTTTCCTGCTCTGGCCCTTTACATGAATGGAATCACACACAGTGACACTCTTCTGTGAAGCGTTCCTTGTACTGAGTCACCTTCTCCCTGCAGGTGCCGATGGTTTCTTTGGATCGCTGAGTACTATTCCCTTGTAGACCCCCCGAGTTTGTATTTCTTTGTTTGAGACAGAGTCTCACTCCATCACCCTGGGTGGCGTGCCATGGTGTCAATCCACTACTGTAGGCCACTTCCACCTCTTCATTAAAACTGATAGGAACATTTAAGTGCATGTCCTGACGTGAACATGTTTCCATTTCTCCTTAATTAAAACCCATGAGGGGAATGGTTAGATCACTGCGAGGTGTGTGCTTAGTTTTACAAGAGAATGTCAGAACTTTTCCCAAAATGGATGCACCTGGGTTGCTTCCATGAGTTGGCATTTATGAATTGGGCTGCAATAAACATTCTGATGCAAATGTCTTTGTTGTAAAATGATTTTTGATCATCTGGGTAAATACCTACTAGGGGGATTGCAGGATCAAATGGTAAGTCCATTTTGTTTCCCTAAGTGTTCTCCAAACTTCTTTTCAAAAAGGCTGTATTCGCTTGCATTCCCACCAGCAGTATAGAAGTATTCCCTTCTCTCCACATCCATGCCAACATCTGTATTTTTGGGATTTTGTTATATGGGCTAATCTTACTGGAGTTAGATGATATCTCAAAGTGGTTTTTATTTGCATTTCTCTGAT
>CAUYQV010120847.1:0-12124 GCA_963574575.1 Galagoides demidoff
ATGGATAGAGGAGACACAATATTTTGGGTTTTTCTTGCTAGGTGGGTGCACTTTTAGGGTTTTGATTAAATTGTTATGCCAGAGAATTAAACATATGGTAAGAAGAAAAGAAAGGAATGAAAGGGGGGGGGGAAGGAAGGAAGGAAAGAGGGAGGGAGGAAGGAAGAAAGAAAGTGCTAGCCTGCTCGAGCACTGCAGAGGAGACATTAGGAAAGGTGGTGTCCATAATTGATTTGTACATTCCCAGTTTCCAAGTACCACAGGAGTAGTGAGAACAAAGAGACAGAAATTTCAGGAAGATGGACGCTGACCAGTAAGCCACCCGCTCTTCACGTCTTACAGACTTTACATGGACCATGTGGTTTTTTCTCCCTTATAGAGGTTGATAGGAGGAGGACCAGAGAACTTGACAAAAGGCTAAGTGTTGGCTGTTGTAACTTACTCATTTCTTTCCTAGCAGGACAAAGAGGCTGTATCACCTCTCTATGCAGGTATGAAAGCTTATGAATTTCCATTCCACCTGCTTAAAGACAGAATCCCCATGTTCTCCAACTATAGTTCCCAGCGCTCAATATTTCAAGGTGATTCCTTGGCCTCTGCACTTGGAGGGCATCACCTTCCCTGCACGTTGCTTTCGCCTGGTCACCTGTGTGTCTTTGCTGTGGTTATCGCCTCCATGGTTCTAGAAAAATACCAGTGAGCCATCTGGGTGAAACTCCAGTGAGGGGGGAGAGTGGGAAGATGGAGGAAACGGCTCCGTTCACTTTGGGATCCAAGAATTCTCCCCTCTTTTATGGAAAAGAAAGAGAAAGAGAAAGCAAGTCCGGCGTTGCCAAGGTATTTTTTTATTCTCAGACAACCTCATTGCTGCCTCCTAGTGAAAGTTTTAGAATTGAAAAGAGACCATTTATGGGGGGAGGACTTCAGGGGGAAAAGAGGAAACTGAATTTACAAAAACTGACAAAACTTTTTCTGAGAGACTCTCAGTTTCTGATTAGATACGTTTGTGATCACAGGGAAAATACAGACCCATACAGATTCTACTGATCAAATAGTACTGTTCTCTAGATGCTTACAAATAAGAGCTGGCAAGATAAATCCCACCAAACTTTTAACTCTCTTTCAAAGTATTTTCCCTTCACTATTTACTCACAGACTATTCCACTTCCTATATCCTGGTATTTTCCACCTTTAAGACAAAACTGCACCAGAACAAAAATATAACACTGTTAATTCAAACCATTTCCTGATACGAGGAAATTAAAAGTAAACTTACATTTCAGTACATATGAATAGAAGTAGCTAGAAAATTCATTAAAATCTCAACCAGATTCAGATAAGAGGTATAAATGTTGGTTAATAACAGTGACGCTACGTTGCCTTCCTCAAATGCATGGATTACTGAGGTCTTTTTCCTTACTTTTGAAGGGTTTAGGTCAAGACTATTGATCCCCTAAAAGCCAAAGTTAAAAACTATTTTGAAATGTGTGAAATTTTATTTGGTGAATAGACAAGCATCCAGTCAATTACTTTTTATGACACCTTTGTTCTTCACAATTCAACACTCTTAGACTCAAGAACTTTCAAATTTGACTCATTTACTATCAGTAGACAGGCAGTATTTCAAATTTATACTGGAAAAACTATAATCATGGAACTTTTTGTATTTTATTTTTAGATGATATTGCACATAGAAGCATACATTTCAATCACCTATGTAAACATTTCTTTCCAACATAATTTATGCATCCGATTGTGAAATTTAAAAAGTATACAGTAATTTAAGCCATTGTTTTCTCAATCCTTATCCCTTTTTACATGTCAAAATGATCATGATTACATTCAATTTTATTCACAATGTTTACTGAATAACAGTTTTTCATATCTTATGTCCCTATAGATACGTTCTGTATAAGAGTTTTGTCTCAAACCTATTATCCGAGTTAGCATGTTAAAATCTAGGGATGATAATTTTGCAGTTTATCATCACAAAACAGGATATTTAATATTCTAGTCTATGTAATTACTCCTGCTAGTCTTTTAACATTGTTCTACTTAAAGTCTGTGATTGACAGGGCGTCTTTACAGAGCATGTAAAGGAATATGGTTCTAGAGAAATCAGTGCAATTGTTTTAGCAATACAAGAGCATAACTGATACAATATAAACATTTGTAAGTGTTACATCTTAAGAAAAACACAAATCCCCATACATGCCAAGGCTGATTCACAGTTCTATTACAACTCTTAATTTAAAAAATAACAACCACTCTTCTTTAATTCAGATGAACAAGACAAGCCTAACTTTAAAATAAATCTGATGGCCTAAACCAGTTCTTATTTACGTTCATAATCACAGTCAATGCTTTGGTCTTTCTCTCTGTGTGTCTGCGTATGAAGTGAACATCAATCACAGAAAGACTTAAAGAGTTAACCGTTTATAGAAGTTCCTACTTGCACATACCACAGAGCCAGGTCACATCCAAACTGCCAAAGAAAGAAGGCAAGCAAGTTCTCCCTGAAGGGCAGGTCACCTTCTGAATAAACCCTCCAGACAGATCATGTTCTAAGTGTGGTGCAGCATACCAAGAAGTGAGAAAAAACATGCACACAGAATTATACTGTTTGTCAGCATCCTGTCCATCCTAAAGAAAAAATTGCCCAATTACTAAGCTAAGAAAACTGTACTTAACAGCATAAAAATATTTCCATAGAATGACTGGTATGTTTTACTTCTTGCATTCAAAGAAACAATTTATACTTTGTATTGACTTTAAACACCTTCGCCCTAACTGTGCATTTAAATGAGACACTGTAAGTTAATTGTACCTTAAAGATATCAGCATATTGATGCTTCTTGGAGACCGGGATAAAAACAAAGCAAAGCAAAGCAAACAAACCAGAATTTTCAAAAACCTGAGTAGTTAAAAATGCATATTCTCAGCCTGGGCTACCTCCTTTTGGAAAGGGTTGCCAAGAGAACACTTAAACCTTCTGAACTATTTTTCATTCCCACTACCTCTGGCTGAGCCCATCACCAGTGCAAGGACCTGCGGACAGCATCTGTCGCAAGCAACATCTGACCCCGAGGAAAATGGGCACTTTCTTGCTAGGAACAGTCTCAAACATTTTCAAGGATGATCCTGCCAGTTTCCCGAGGCTTAACCCTCTTCCTCCGTAGTTTGAAAGGCCATCTTCCTCGCGCGTGCCCCTTTCTTCTTCCTGGCAGAGGCTCCCAGAGCCGCCACCGGTGCAGCTGCTCCGGCCCGGCCAGGGTAGCCGGGATGACACCGGGGGTGGCCAACGCCAAACAGTGCGCAGACTCCGCGGCGCGCTCAGGACTCTTCTCGCCTAAACCTGCTCTCAAGTGAAAAGGAGTGGGAGGAGGAGTATTGGGAGGGGGCGGAGGGGATCTGTTAATTCGAGGTCCTGGGGGTGTGGGAGCGGGAGGAGGCTCCGCTGGTCCCTCCTCCCTCCTGGAGTCCTGGGCTCCACCTCCTCCGCACGCTCCCAAATATACTCACTCTCAGCCGGGGCTGGACATGCACACCCGGCGCCGGCGGCGGGCTCGTACACAGGCAGGTAGCGACACTCACCTGAGCCAGTGCCTAGGGCCCCAGCAGCTTCCGGAGCGGCGGCGTAGCGGCCCGGGCCGAGAAGGGGCCCGCTGCCCTACAGCAGTGGGGGCAGTGGGAGCTGCCCCAGCGCGGACCTGCGAACCGAGGTGATGGCGGGTTTTGCTTAAATCTCCTCCTGCAGCACCTCGGCCGCAGCGCCTGCTGGGCTCCGGCCAGAGGACGGCGGAGAGCGGGCCCCGGACGAGGCGCGCACGCGGGTGCACGCTCCCAGACCAGCGCGCCCAGAGAGGCGCTGCGGCGCCGGCGCAGGAAACTTGGGCGAAGTTAGTTGCAAGTGCCTGGCCGCTGCAGAGAGAACCAAGAAGGGAACGCAGCGGGTGCCTGGCCTGGCGCTCCGCGCGAAGGCTGCGCTGCCCTCCACGCCCAGCGACCTCTGGGATCCCTAGTCGGCTGGCGCGCCTGGAGGGACTCGGAGCGAGCCGAGCCAGCATGGTCCCGGGGACTGCCAGACGCAGCGCCTTGGCGAACCGAGACAATTTCCTCTGAGGCCGGGAGACCCCAGGCTTGCTGAAGTCTCATCCAACCTCCTTCCTCGCCGAGGACGAAGCTTCAAGAGGCAAGTGCTGGGGACACAGCGTCACCCCTCTTCCCAAACCCAGACGATTGGGGGGGTCCCAGCGTACCCTGCCGGAGAGAAGACGACCGGTCGGTGCTGCAGTATTTGTGTTTATATCCATTGCTGCGTGCAGTGCGTTCCGGTGGCGCGCCCGGACACTCCTCCGCCTCCCCCGCCTCTTCCTCCTGCAGGGCCACCTCCTCTCCTCCCCCACCCCCATCTGCTTCTGTCAAATGAGAAAGTCACCGAGGGGAACCCAAACACTCCAGCCGCCGAGAGCCCCCTTTGGCACTTGGCAGCACGCGGTAGTGGGCTTCTCGGCTCAACTTGGTGGATCCACCACACAACTTTCGGGGCCGCTGTGCATTTAAGAGAGAAAGGACAGAGGAGGGGGGAGAGCTCTGCCGGACAGCGGCTGTCTGCGGGGAGTTGGAGAGCAAACCCAAGCGGAGAGGAAGGACCAAAAGGAAAGTTAAGGGCAAACTTCCACGGCGGAGTGGGGGCACCGCCGAGAAGTTAACAGTGTCCTGGAGAGGATTTTCTCGAACGCTCGGCCAGACGGTCCAGGGCGGCCCGGGGAGCGATCCGGCCCTGGGCTGGGCCCCCGGATCCCTCCTCCCGGGCGGGAGCGACTCTGGAGCGCGAAGTGGGGCGCAGTGAGCACCGACCGGCCGAGCAGGTCCCCGCGGGCAGCCAACATTGATTTCCTCCGGGCCGAGGGCGAGGGCCCGGGCGGCGGCGGTGGCGGGCTGCAGCTGCAGCACGGCGAGAGCATGTCCAAGCCGGTGGACCACGTCAAGCGGCCCATGAACGCCTTCATGGTGTGGTCACGGGCTCAGCGGCGCAAGATGGCCCAGGAGAACCCCAAGATGCACAACTCGGAGATCAGCAAGCGCCTGGGCGCCGAGTGGAAGCTGCTCACGGAGTCGGAGAAGCGGCCGTTCATCGACGAGGCGAAGCGTCTGCGCGCCATGCACATGAAGGAGCACCCCGACTACAAGTACCGGCCGCGGCGCAAGCCCAAGACTCTGCTCAAGAAGGACAAGTTCGCCTTCCCAGTGCCCTACGGCCTGGGCGGCGTGGCCGACGCCGAACACCCGGCGCTCAAGGCAGGTGCTGGGCTGCACGCGGGTGCGGGCGGCGGCCTGGTGCCGGAGTCACTGCTGGCCAACCCCGAGAAGGCGGCTGCCGCTGCCGCCGCCGCCGCCGCGCGCGTCTTCTTCCCGCAGTCGGCCGCCGCCGCAGCAGCAGCCGCCGCCGCAGCCGCCGGCAGTCCTTACTCGCTGCTTGACCTGGGCTCCAAGATGGCAGAGATCTCATCGTCGTCGTCTGTCCTCCCGTACGCGTCGTCACTGGGCTACCCGACCGCGGGCGCTGGCGCCTTTCACGGCGCAGCGGCAGCGGCTGCAGCGGCGGCCGCGGCCGCCGGGGGGCACACGCACTCGCACCCCAGCCCGAGCAACCCGGGCTACATGATCCCGTGCAACTGCAGCGCGTGGCCCAGCCCCGGGCTGCAGCCGCCTCTCGCCTACATCCTGCTGCCCGGCATGGGCAAGCCTCAGCTGGACCCCTACCCCGCGGCCTACGCCGCCGCGCTATGACCCTGCAGGGTCGCCTCGCGAGGACCGGTGTGCACACGTGTACATATGTATAGGTACGAGCTCTGCGGCCTCCCCGTGCGCCCTCCCGCGACAGGGGGTCCGGGTTGTATGTACATAAGATGTATAGGTGCCTGGCGGAAGCGGAGATGCCAGTCGGGCGCGAGTGGCCGAGCGCGCGAATGCGCGGGCTAGCGTGCGTGGGAATTTGCAGGATCATTTCAGACCCGCACAACTTGAACGAGGGCAGGTTGTATCCGGCAGCAGTTGGTGTTTGCTTTGCACTTCGGAACCTGTTGCGTTTTGACCCACAGAGGTGGAGCAACTTTTTGACATATTGGTCTTTCCAGTTTTGTTTGTTGGAAGTTTTATTGTCGGTTTTGGTTTTGTTTTTCATCATCTTCTCCCCACCCAGCCCACCCCCCGGTCTGTTTTGCATGCACTCTGTTCAAACGTTAGGTCTGAAATGGCTGGTACTCGGGAAAAGCTGATCTCGGAGTGAGATGGCTCTGAGCAACCTTGCTCCCTATTTGTACTATTTGAACTTTGCAGATCTCTGTTCTCTCAAGCAGAACCCCCAGACCGGATCCATTCTTGACCAGTGACCGGCTCGAATCTGGCCTTTTGTATGTGAGGTGATCACTGTTTCTTTTGTTTAACACGCCATATGCAAATTAAGCAAGAGCTCCTAAGATCGAGAAACGCAAACAAGAAATCTGTGTGCGATGAAAGTTGTGAATTGCTTTTTCTCCCTTAAAACAGACAAAACTACAAGAAGTCTCCCTGAGTCCAGTCGCTTGGATTTATTACAGTTTACAAAAAGGGAAAAGGCATGGTTCCTGTTTTCCTCTAGGGCTGATTTCACCTTAAAATTGTGAATGTGTACATGTCAGTGAAAACATGAGTCTTGGGAAATGTGTTATTTTCATTGCCCCAAATCTGAGTCGGTTTTAGACTCAAAAACATTTTGAGCACATGTCAAAGTTAACTTCTAAAAATTGCGAAACCATTTCAGTAATCGCAGTTTTATTGAAGATTAAATCAGACTTTTTTGTCTGAAGGGTAATTATATATTTATTATTTAGCAAAAGTGAAAGACAGCACAGAATTGTCTGGACAGATGTGTCTCATTTTCAGCTAGCATTTCTCTCCCAACTTGAGCCATTTTAATGTGTTTTAGAATTCCTACCTGGATTGGCTTACTTTTTAGATCACCTGCAATTCATTTGCAAATTATGATAAAACACATTTTAGAAGAAAGATTCTTCCTCGATTATGGCTTTTTTCTTTTTAAATGTATATATTTTGACTAATGTTTGTGAATGAAGTTGGCTAACATGTATTTAGTTTCCTTTTGGCTTTATGTAACAGAAAGTTTTTTAAAATTTTTACGTTTTTATGTAAATGGTTTTCTTCTGAGATCTAATTTAATATGAGATGTCTAAGCTGTATCTGTAAATTAGAATCTGACTTTCACTCTGTTCATTTTTTTAACAAAGACTTTAAATAAAGCCTAAACTAGGGAAAACAAACAAACAAACAAAAATAAAGATGATATGGCTTCTCCTGAGAATGGTCAGCTCCCCTCACATCCCCTGATCACTGGCAGTACCTCAGAGCAAAAAAAAAAAAAAAAAAACTGTCTGCAGCGCAGCAGCCTGGCAGTGCCCAGCTGGGTGTCACACCCCCATGGCTGGTCTTTTCATGGCTACTGTGCAGTTTGCAGGATTATGCCAGAGGAAACCTCTGCCCCATAAGGCTCCCAGACACAGGTTCTGAGATTACCCCCCCTCCTCCAAAGGGGCTCAGTGTAGAATGGAGGAGGACACACCCATGGCCCACAAAAATAAATAAATAAAAAGACATGAAATTGTTTCACCAGTGGAGGCAAGAAAATGCTCACAGGGCTGGGGTCAGGTTTGGGGGAAACTAGATTGTTGGGGCAGGATGTGGAGACCTCAGACAGCTCATCTTTCAGCCCTGAAGTTTTCAGAGAAGAAATGTAGGATGCAGGTCAGTAAGATTGGGGAAGCTGATTTTGTAAATGTCATCACTTCAGACCAAAAGTGCATTTCCCCTGCCTCAAGTCAACTTTAGTGAGAAAGATGATGACACAGAATCAGAGAGATGTGAGGTTTCAGAACCATTTCAGCACATGGAAGGTGGACTTCAGGGGAGGAATCACCAATATGGTTTGACTGATTGCAAAATCTAGAACTAAATGGTTACAAAGGGGACTCTGTCCCATTTCTCCTTATAATGAGAAAATGAAATTTAACAGAGAAAGTTAATGAACCAAAAGCTATTTCGGATCTTCTGACCAATCCCCTAGACAGTCCCACATTATATCCAAAATGTCTTGATTAAAATTTTAAAAAGACATGTCATATCAAGAACAAGAAAAATTATAACTTGGATGACAAAAGACTATTCATCACACTGAGAGGATGTAGGCGATAAAATTGTCAGGCAGATAGAATTATAGATGAGCTTGATGAACTGGTTCACTTATTCTTGAAACACATATGATAGCTGCAAGTCTCTGAAAAACAAATCATAAAAACACATTAAATAAAAATTATCAGACAATTTTTTAAAGGAAGAAAAAAAGTCTCTCTAGAAACTCAAGAACAAGTAACTATGAAACTAAAATTTAGACTTTACAGAAGTTACTTCCCACAAGTAAGGAAAGTATGAATAGTACTTAGCCAGCAGGGGGAGCTGTAGGCCTTCTCAGGACTAAGCCAGGCTGGAAACAACTTCAAATGTTCCAATGGTCCCTGGGCCTGAGCTCAATGGCCTGAGTTAGAGGGAACAGCAGGTGCTTCCTCCCAAGGGGCAAACTCAGAGCTCACAGCAGCCCAGCCTGTCTGACAGTCTTGCTCCTCCCTGGGCCAATGATGCAGACTCAGATAGTGCTGGTGGAAGGGCTCATATTTGTATAATGCACAACCCAATGCACACCCTCCTCCCCGGGGGAGTGAGCGGAGACAAAAGAACCATCCCAAAGTCCAGCAGAAACTGTGGGCTCCTAGGGTGTTTGGAAAGCCCACACAGTGACCTGGATGCCCATCCTTCTCCTCTCCCTCTTCACTCTCTGTCCAGCTACATAAAGATTTCAGAGACGCCTTTGAAGGGACCCCTCTGTTTTCTTTTTTCTCAGTCCTCTCATGTGTCTGATTTGGTTGCAGGGTTCTGGGTTGAAGTGACTGTGGTGACTCAGGGGACCTTGTAGTATGTCTGCTGGAGTGACAGACACTCTCACGTGAGACTAGCATCAGAGCAGCCACTAGTGGTCACCATTCTTATTGCCTGAACCATAGCCTGCCCAAGTCCCCAGGACACTGCTTGATGATCAACAACAAACTCCTGGACACCTGCCTGGTTCTCAGGTTCCCTGTTCAGGGACAAAGCTGCCCTGACTCTCTGGGGGACCCAGCCCAAGGTCCAGGCTGAGGACTACAGCAGGCTACTCTGTGAGGTGCTCAGCACAGAGAGATGCCCAGGGACGGACAAGACCTAAACCTGCCTTTGACTGAAGCTGGATACATATGTGATGGTGTGATGTCGGGATCACACAGCCAGACGCCTGAGCTCTCAGGGCAAACTTCCTGTTGACCATCTTTACAGAGGAAGGTGAATGTCAGACCAGGGTTTCTCAGACTTTCATGGGGAAATGGATCATCTGGGAACCTGTACCATGTGGACTCTGACTCTGACTCTGAAGTGGAGCCTGAGAGTCTGCATTTATAAAAAGTCCCTTTCCCCAAACGTCCACATGTGAGCTTAACTGTCACCAGGTAAATAAGAATGGTGGATCAGCTGGTGTCCTCCTGACTCAGTGTCTAGTGTTCTGATAATATGGTCATGAGAACACAGGAGGACGTGGAGAGGATGCCATGTGATGATGAGGGCAGAGAGAAGAGTTATGTGGCTGCTAACCAAGGGACACCAAAGCTTGTCAGCAAACCACTCACAGCCAATAAGAGGGAGGCAGGATGCCCCCAGAGGGCCAGAGCACACAGGGCCATGTCTCTGAACTTCACAGGATTGACCTGTAGAACGGTGCATTTCTGTTGCTCTAGGCTGCCCAGTGTGTGTCGCGTTGTGACTGTTGTCCCAGAACACAAATAAACCAAACAAGCAACATAACAGTGTTTCTGAATTTGATTGCATTTATTTCATCTTGGCCCTCACTTTCTCCACAAATACAACCATTTGGGGGCCCCTATTTCTATACTTTATGTCCATAATTGTCATTTAGGTTTAATATAATGAACGGTCTGTTTTTAAAATACATATGTATGTAAGCACTGATTAATATTATGAATATGATAAGTAGCAATGGGAAATTGCAATTTTTAAATTATTTCCTTTGTTCACTAGCATAAAGATGTGAAGATGAAAAGATCATGTTATTACAAGGCTTCAGGTTACCTCTGGGGATGGGTGAGCTCAGGGGGAGGTGCTGCCACAGTTGATAGGAAGCCTCAAGTGAATTATGCTCAGCCCACTTTTTAAAAATTGGGGCTTGAGATCGTACTTTTCTGGACACGCTGACAAGAGGCAGAGCAGATAGAGGATGAGGAATAGTCCTTCACCAAACCCACCAGCGCCTCCCTGCCTCTGTCAGACCAGAGCTTCTCAGACGTTCCTGGGCACAGGGATCCGCTGGGATCCTGTCACATGGGGACTCTGACTCGGGGCATCTGGAATGGGGCCTGGGATTCTGCATTTATAAGGTGATTTTCCCACAAACCTCCACATATGTGACTCAATGCCACCAAATATATAAGAATGATAGAAAACAAGGAGGAAACCCACTAGCAAATGAAAACAGAAAAGAAACCTCTCCCAAGAGAATTAATGGATTGTGATTAAAGAAGGATGCTGAGTCCATGCAGGAGGAAGACCAGAGAAGACAGCTGAGGAGCTGGGAGAGGACTCAAGTTCTATAGGAAAGAATATCAGAATGAAAGTAAAGACACCCCCAAACCCCACATCTGGCTCCTGCCCAATCTCCCCACTGTTTTTCCCTCCACCCCGTCCACAGTGACGTCTATTCCCACCTCTCCCTCCTCCTTTCTCTGACTCACTACTCTCCATCTCAGGCTGTGGGTCTCTCTCCTTTTCATTCAACATTCCTCCTCTCCTCTGACCTCTTCAACTAACTGCTAAAATATTTGTATAAGAAAAGATACGGACTTGTAAGAAATTTTCACTCACATCCTCTATTTTTCTTCAACTTCTCTGATCCCACACTTCAGAGGAAGCCTCCAGTGAGCTAATTCGCTTTTCTCAGTACTGTGAGGACCTTCTCCTCCTCCTCCCTGGGTCTCTCCTCACTCCCCAGTGATGCCTGGGTCCCCAGCTTGCTCCTTTATACCCCAGACACTCCCCACTCTGCTCCCTGTGTGCGACCTCCTGAGGAATCCAGTGGGAGAGAAAAAATGGCTTCAAGAGCAGCCTGGGAAGTTGTAGGATGGTGACCTGTCCTTTTATCAGCTAATGTGCATCTTACTTCATGTACAGTTTGTACAGGATGTAGGAGACCAAGCAGAGGCTGATAGAAGCGGTCACTGGTTCTTGAGTGAGGCACTGGGAGTGGGACAATGTCCTAGGTAGCATGGAGATGTTTTGCAGCCTGGAGACAAGACTCAAGCCACTGCATGCATTAATGAGTTAAGATTAGTCACTCGTTAGCAAGCAGGTGTTATACCTTGGACATTTGTGGTGCAACAGGGTGGGAATCGAGCCTGTGAGGAAAGAGCATGTGGCAACCATTAAGCACCTAGTCCTTGTGCATGGGCCACACCTGTTGTATAATGTTTTAATAAAAGGTCACGAAAGAGGTAACTTGGGGTTCTCCCTTCAACTCTTGCAAGCATGTACCTTCAATCCATGTCCTAGCTGTTTTTAGTTGCACAGTAATGGGGTGCCACCGGGAGCACCGACAACAGGAGACACCCCTTCCCCTTAAAGTGGGGTGAGTTGAGTGTCCTGTTCCCACTGATGAGGCCGAAATAGAAAACTGAGGACTGAGATGAGGTATGTGCTGCCTTAAGGAGGGGCTTCACTCTGTCCTTGGGCAGAAAGTGGGCAGTGGGAAAGGCCCTGGTGGGGGCAGGAGCCTCTGTCAGGATGCCTTGACATCTGGTCACAGACATACTACACCTGGGCCTGGGCAGCAGAGGGTACTGTGTGGCTGTCAGTGAAGATTCTGTGGGGCATAGCTGGGAACACAGACTCCTGACCCTGGCCTCACTGCACTCAGCAGCTATTTCAGCTTTGGGTCCTAGGAAGCCTGATGACAGGCCCAGCCCAGAGTCCCCTC
>CAUYQV010120848.1:0-12704 GCA_963574575.1 Galagoides demidoff
TGTGGCAGGCGCCTGTGGTCCCAGCTACTTGGGAGGCAGAGGCAGGAGACTCGCTTGAGCCCAGGAGTTGGAGGTTGCTGTGAGCTGTGATGCCATAGCACTCTACCCAGGGGGATAGCTTGAGGCTCCGTCTCAAAAAAAAAACAAAAAAAAACAAATTTTATAGTTTTGTTAAATATTATAAAGTCAAGCAAATAGCCTAATTTAGATTTCTGTTTATATAATAGTGATTGCATTTTTATATATATATCATTAAATAGATATATCTTGCCAATCACAAATTTTGTATTTTTTGTGGAATATTATAAAGTCAAGCAAATAGACTAATTTAGATTTCTGTTTATATAATAGTGATTGCTTCAATTAAAAAAAAACCAACCATTTAACAGCATCTTTTTCAATGATCCATTTGCTGGCAACTCTCAATAGAGTGTGTGGATTGCACTGTCACTGGTCCTTCAAGTAGAGTGTGTGCATGTACTTTTGCTGCAGGGAAAGGATGGGATGAGTATCCTGTTTGTGTTATACTAACAGGTGGACCCAGGTAAACCAAGACATTGCAGACCAGTTGCAGAAGGCCCAGAGCCTGCTTCAGCTCTGGGAGGCATATAACACTGCTCACGCGGAAGCCACAGCACGACTGGAGCAGCAGGAGGCAAAGTGTCAACAGCTTGCAAACATCAACATGTCTGGAAACAACCTGGCAGAGATCCTTCCCCCAGCCCTGCAGGACATAAAGGTGCATACAAAGCCCATTTGGAAGACTAAGGCCAAAAAAGCCCAATAGACAGGGATGAGCAGACCACAGGACAGAGAGGTCCGTCAGGACAGGTGCCACGACTGAGCTGTGTGGGTTTGAGAGGACCAGGTAGCTGCTCAGAGGCTGGGTCAGGAGGACCTGACACTGTCTCCTTCCAGGTCTACCCTTTCATTGGAGCAGCTAAATCTCTATATTAAAAGTCTTCTATGAAGTCTGAAGTAAACAAGCCAAAGTGTCTCAACTGATTGTGATCATGTAAGGATGATACATGCTGAATCTCCATTTTGGCAGTGATAATGGACTTGGCACCTTTTCTGTGGGGATAGTGATTTTTAGAATATGTTTTAAAACGCCCAGAAAGTGAATACTGTTTAGTTTTCAACTGGATGAATAGATGCATTTTGTATCTTCTAGTACTATAGGTCAAATCAAAAAGTAGTAACCAATTTGATTAGAGAGACAAGAATCCAACAGATTGGCTCAGTGCCTATAGCTCAGCGGCTAGGGCGCCAGCCACATACACTGGAGCTGGCGGGTTCGAACCCAGCCCAGGCCTGCCAAACAACGACAACTATAACCAAAAAATAGCCCGGCATTGTGGTGGGGGCCTGTGGTCCCAGCTACTTGGGAGGCTGAGGCAAGAGAATCGCTTAAGCCCAAGAGTTTGAGGTTGCCGTGAGCTGTGACACCACAGCACTCTACCCAGGGCAACATAGTGAGACTCTGTCTCAAAAAAAAAAAAAAGAAAAGAAAAGAAAAGAAGCCAACAAATTTGATCTGCATCTCTGATTTACATTTACCTGAGCTGTTGTTTAAAAACAAAATAAACAACCCAGAAATTTCACCCATGCAGTAATTCCCAAGTAGCCCCACAATCAGCTTGATTAATAAGATTCTATAGTCTCTGCAAGTGAATCCATTTCTATCAGAAATTCTATGGCAGGAGGGTTGCATTAATTCTTAAAGTGGTATGAAAACAGATACTTAAAGTGTTAGATAATTAGAAATATAAGCACGTGAATCTACCCAGGGTACCTCCGGTTTCTATAGACCAGAAGCCTCAACTCTATTGGACATTGGTGAGTTTTAGCTCTAAACTGGCAGATTTCCAAACAGCACCAGGCATGTCCATCATTTAAAGAAAGCTCAGCCACTCTGGGAGGCTGGGATGAGGGGAACACTTGATTTCAGGAGTTTGAGACCAGCCTAAGCAAAAGTGAGACCCAACCTCCACTAAAAATGGAAAAATTAGTGGAGTGTGGTGGCCGGTGCCTGTAGTCCCAGCTACTCAGTAGGCTGAGGCAGGAGGATCACTTGAGCCCAGGGGTTTGAGGTTGCTTTGAGCTGGGCTGACACCATGACACTTTAGTCTGAGCAATAGAGTGAAGCTCTGTCTCAAAAAAAAAAAAAGAAAGAAAGAAAGAAAGAAAGCTTAACCTTTTCAGCTATTTAAAATAAACTATAGCAAAAAGCCACACCCACAATTTCAGGAAACAAATTCTCCTAGGTGTTGCTGGAGCAGGCAGGGATGGGGGATGGTGGTGAGGAAGGAGGAAGGCATGTTTTGTGATCCCTTTTTCTTCTCCAGGAGCTGCAGCATGATGTGCAGAAGACAAAAGAATCCTTTCTCCAAAATGCCCCTCTTCTTCTGGAACAACTCCCACAACCCATAGAGGCTGGCACACACATGCTCCTCCCTGGTCACCTACACTTCCTCCAGAGGGCTGCTCATTTGGAAAAGATGCTGCTTGTGAAAGCAAATGAGTTTGAGGTTCATCTTATTTTTCCATTCAAGTTTTAGTCTCAGACACTCGTGTACCACCCTATGAAGTAGGGTATAAGTGCTCTGGGGACTGCTCTTTGGGGAAAGCACAGGCTGGGGCTCCCCAGACATAGGTGATCTGAGCTTCAATCACGGGTAGGCTTTTAGGAACCATTTCTTTTTTATTGAACATATCAGTTTAAGAAGTGATATATGAGGTCAGACGATTAATGAACCCATCCAAGAAAAAGTGCAAATACTTCATTGCTAAATATCAACTTTTTGGTCACCTTCAAAGTACTCCCTTTGCTCATCTAGTGACTATAGTGATATTCAGCAATGAGATATTTAGCACTTTTTCTAGGGTGAGTTGTCTGACCTTGTGTGTATTACATTTCATACATCGTTCAGATCTCACAGTCATTTGCATTTCCGAGTGGGGTAATTGAGTCGTAGAATTAGTTGCTGAGAGCATGCCTGTTTGTTGTATTCTTTATTCCCTTTGTAAAAAGCCATTAGTGACTAGGCACAGTGGCTCATGCCTGTAATCCCCGCACCCTGGGAGGCCAAGGTGGTTGGATCCCTTAAGCAAGGAGTTCAAGACAAGCCTGAGCAAAAGTGAGACCTGCCTACTAAAAATAGAAAAATTAGCCAGATATTGTGGCAAGTGCCTATAGTCCCAGCTACTGGGAAGGCTGAGGCAGGAGGATCACTTGAACTCAGGATCTGGGGGTGCAATGAGCTAGGCTGACACCATGGTACTGTTTCCTGGGCATCAGAGTAAGACTCTGTCTCCAAAAAAAAAAAAAAAAAGCTGTTAATGTATAATCTGTCACTACATATAAGGCCACAGGGCTGTAATATCTCATCTCAGCAGGAAAAAGAGTATTTAACCAGTGGGGCTGAGAAAGCCAAGTACTCTCTGACCTTCCTCTGTGTGGTCCTCTCCAGCAGGTCACCTGTTTATCTGGGAAGGCTCAAAGGCACAGAGAGAAACCCAAGGGGTTTCTGAATATTTATCTGTGAATATTTGAGATAATAATGAGTTGCTGGGGATTGAAAACAACTTGAACTTTTACCAGCTCCCGAGATTGTGCTTCATTCTGTTTTATATGCACTTAAAAATAGTTTCCAACAAAAATTTCTCTTGTTCTAGTTTGTTCTCTCACAGTTTAAGGATTTTGGGGACCAGCTGGAGTCTTTAAAAGGTCTCATTTGGCATGAAGAAGAGAATTTGGATAGACTCTACCAGCAAGAAAAAGAAGAAAATCCTGACTCATTCCTGGTATTGCCATCTTTTCTAAGGGCTTGGACTCACCATAAGCTAAGAATAATCTAATTACTGTTAGGTTATAGAATCTGTTTGCATCACGTAACTCTTGAGCACAGTCATTTATATGCTATTCATTATTATCCTATTTTCCCTAAGGTCTAGAAAAAGTAGGACAATGTAGGGATCTGTTTTAGTAATATGCCAGAGTAATTTTTTAGTAGAATTTTTTTATCTTGATGTCTTTACTGATTAGCATCAGTGAACAAGAATAACCTAGGGAATTGACTATGGTGATTAATTGAATTTTTCTGACTCGTTTAATATCAAAAGTAAAGCGCCCTATTTTTTGCATTTTTCCTTCTTTATTACCTTAGTGAGTTTAGTTTAGTAAATAGAGATGAATGAAAAAAATAATTCTGGATCTTACAACTTGTAAGAATCAATATCCTTAACCTAGATCAGCAGACAGCAAACTGTAGCACTCTGCCCAAATCCAAGTCCACCACCAATTCTGTCAATAAAATTTTGTCATAGCACAGCCATGCCATGCCCTTTTATCTGTGAGCATTTTCATGCTTCAAGAGCAGCATTGAATAGTTGTTAGAGACCATATGACCCACAACAGCCTAGAATAGTTATAATCTCGCCCTTTATAGAAAAAGTGTGCTGACCCTGACCTAGAATATTACCGCAGAGTTCTATAGTGATAAGTTGGATATTAAGGATGTTTGCTCAAGATATTGTTAAGCTAGAGGCTATGGCTGAAATTATCTTTTGGAAAAATTTTTTTGATGACTTTGCTCTCTTTGGGTTTCACATTCTTTGAAAATATGGGTGTTCAAATACCATGCTTTGCTAGGGTTATTTTAAAGATCACGTTTTCATTGTTCTATGTTTGACCTGTTGAAGATCAAGTTGTTGGCATAGCAAATGGTCCAGAAGTTGTCCTTTTTCTTTAAAAGCCCATTTTCTATGTTCTTCAAAGACAAAATCTGAGATCACTTTCTGTTTCCTGGGTTGTTTTGGGTTAGTCATGTGTACAGGTTGGTGTTCTAGAAAACGTATAGCATCAAGAGAGCTGAGTGCAGGCCCAGCTCTGGCACTGTCTGTCTGTCATTTACCTGTCAAGGCCCAGTTTTCCTTCATCTTTGAGATAAAGAGGGCTTTTTATCATCTAGACGTCATATGGGCACTAAAAATCTGTACTCTATTTTTTATTTTTTAAATAGAATCATGTGCTGGCACTGTCAGCCCAATCACCTGCTATTGAACATTTGAACGAAGTGAGCCTCAAGCTCCCACTTAGTGACGTAGCCGTGAAGACATTGCAGAATATGAACCGGCAGTGGATCCGGGCCACGGCCACAGCACTGGAGCGGTGCAGGTCAGAACATCCCATCTCTCCTAGTAAAATTAATAGCTTCAGCTCAGGAATGTCATGGTCATATGGATGTGTTTTGTTTGTTTTAAACCTCTGTATAGTGAGCTTCAGGGAATTGGATTGAATGAAAAGTTTCTTTATTGCTGTGAAAAGTGGGTCCAACTTCTGGAGAAGACAGAAGAGACACTCAAAGTGAACATTGCCAGCAGCCTTCCTGCTCTTTTGGAGCAGCAGAAAACCTATGAGGTAAACTTGTGTTCTCTGCCACCCTTGCTCCACTCACCTTGGGGCAGGAGTCAGGGGAAGGTAGATTTAAATAAATATAGGGAGTACCTACTAATTTCTAAATACAGAATGGACGTCTTTAAGCAGATTCAGGTGTCAATTGATTATAAATTCTCACATTTTACAAATTTCAATGTTTTGTTGCACTGCTCTATTTTATTGATGACAGCATCTAGATTTTCTGCAGTTCACGGAAGCTTCTTGTGCAACTTTGCTACCAAAAGCGCATTAAAGGACTCTCACTCATCTTTGCATTTTCACTGAATAATTCTCTACAGTGTTGAAATACCTGGTGTCATTATAACTTCAGCCCTAATCATTTCACAGAGGGGTTTCCCCCATTCTTATGCTGATATATATTTGAAAATATTCCTGTTGGTTATAGATGGACCCCACAGTTAAAATGTGTCCACAAGGCCGGGTGCAATGGCTCATGCCTATAATCCCAGCACTTTGGAAGGCCGAGATAGGTGGATTGCTTGAGTTCAGGAGTTTGAGACCAGCCTGAGCGAGAGTGAGACCCCATCTCTACTAAAAGTAGAAAAACTAGCCAAGCATTGTAGTAGGTGCCTGTAGTCCCAGCTACTCAGGAGGATCACTTGAGCCCAGGAATTTGAGGTGCTGTGGGCTACGGTGCCACAGCACTCTACCTTGGGTGACAGAAGGAGCCTCTGTCTCAAAAAAAATAATAAAATTAAGGCTCAGCACCTGTGGCTCAAGCGGCTAAGGCGCCAGCCACATACACCTGAGCTGGTGGGTTCGATCCAGCCTGGGCCCACCAAACAACAATGATGACTACAACAAAAAATAGCTAGATGTTGTGGCAGGCACCTATAGTCCCAGCCACCCACTTGGGAGGTGGAGACAGGAGAATCGCTTGAGCCCAGGAGTTGGAGGTTGCTGTGAGCTGTGATGCCATGGCACTCTACCCAGGGGGACAGCTTGAGATTCTGTCTCAAAAAATAAAATTAAATTAAATTAAAAGAAAGTGTCTGTGATTCATTTACCAAAATTTTTTAATATAAACTGATTTAAGTCTATATTATTCCATTAACATCGTACAAAGAAATTGGTTCTGCCAAAAAGCAGAGTGACCTCATTAGTGAACCTCTTTGTACCTTAGTTTCCTCTCCTCAAGTGGATACATAATGGTAATGAACTTAAGTCCTGAGGTTGAGAAATAACAAGATGATATGTGTTGTTTACAGTGTCTAGCAAATAATGCTCAATAAATGGGAGTTAGATGTAGTTATTATTAGACCTGTCTACTTCTAAGATTATATTCGCAGGTGAGATTGATGTGATAGTTGAACATTTTTTTGCATTTTGGCTCAAATAATTTAAAAAGTAATCATTCCTTCTCCTCTGTGAGCTTAGATTTTAATAGGAAATGTAAGTTCCAGATTCATAAAATGATGTTTTATATTTGAACTCATATACAGATGTTAGAAGCAGAACTTTCTATAAACCAAACAATTGCTGATTCTTACATCACCCAGTCCTTACAACTCCTGGACACAACAGAAATAGAGAAGAGGTAAGCTGCCTGTGGCTCCTGAAGGTTCTGGGTACTGGAGGGCAGTGCAGGTGGGCGGGGCAGGCCTTCCTCCATGGCGCCACACACTTTGCAGCCACAGTGGATAATAGACCACCAGGGGGCCGCCTCCTGCCTATGTATTAGGAGCAGTCTTGCCATGTAGCCATTCACTGGTAGCTCTCTTCTCTATGGCAGCGTATGGGTTAGCAGTCCATAAGCTTTTGAAACTGCCCACGTAAGTGTAATGAACTAAGTTTTTAACCCCACATGATTCTTCTGTAGTATGTTTCTCTCTCTGTCCTCATCCTTATGACATTTTGCTATTTAAAAAATAATTTTTAAAGTACGTCTGTTCCCAGCAGGTAGTTGTGTCCTAGTTGTGAAAGAAGGGACTTGTCCCCATGCTGTGTGCCTGAGGTTAGGACCACTAGGCGGTGACATTCAGCTGAGCAGAGCTCCTGCTGCCAGCCTGCCAGTGACAAGGGAGCTGCTCACGCAGCTAGAACACGTGGCAGGTAGCCTGGAGGTGCCCTGTCCACCTAAATACTTTTTAAATGTCCTGATAGGTACTGGGTTTCTTCCACATCACCACCCATAAACCTCTGAATCTTCTTTCAGCATAATTTCCTGGCTCTGAAGTAACAAATCCAAGCTGATCCCAGAAGGATAAGCTCATTTCAGTGTGACCAGTATGGCAGAAAGCATGACTTACCCATAATAAAGACCTATTCCTCACATGAGGGGTATTAGTTATCTGGAAGAGAACTAGCTGAGTAGTTGCAATAAACATGCTTTTCATTACTAAAGTTATGTCAAGTCCATGCTCAAGTAATCAATAGCATTACAAGGCACCTACCTGTCCACATGTCTCCCGCTGATCCAATTTCTAGTTTTACATGCAGCATTTGGCGTAATGGAACAGCTTCCGTTTGTTTAAGGGAATGGCTATCATGTGTGCTGGCAAAATATGAGGTTATATGCAAATAGTGTCTGCCAAGCCCCTTTTGCCAACCTGCATGTTTGTACCCCCCCCCCACAGCTTCCATCATAGTTAAGTTGAATAGTGCTCAGGTTTTCAGAAGTAAGGGGGGCTTCCACATAAACTATACATATAAATGGTGAGTCTGAGTTTCTATTCCCTCTTGATAGTTATTTTTTCTATATGTTGATGTCAAGATTCTCTAACCATCTGGTTTTCCCCAGACCAGAATTTGTTTCAGAATTCTCAAAGCTGGCAGACCGGTGGCAGAGCGCTGCCCAGGGGGTTCGGCAGAGGAAGGGAGACATTGCCGGGCTGGTGAGGCAGTGGCGATACTTCACCACGTCTGTGGAGGACTTGTTACGCTTCCTCACTGATGCCAGCCACCTGCTGTGCGCAGTGGAGGGCCAGGATCGCCACAGCCTCTACCAAATCAGAAGTCTGATCCATGAACTAAAGGTAGGATGGGCATTGGAGCAGTCTGAGAGCCTCAGGGCGGTTGTTACTTACAAGACGTTTGTTCTCCTCTGGTGTTATGCTTTTTATGCTGTTGTGATCCAAGCACAGCCTGTTCCCTAGCTTTATTGAGTCAAAGACCCATCTAATACTTCATGCAGGAACAGTGAGGCTCTCTTGGGCCATGGGAGGAGGAGACATGGAGTCAAGATAAATGACTGGATTAGAAGTCTGGGGTGACAGATTCAGACCACCACCAAGCACTAATTAATGTGTAAAATTGACCACCCCCATGGTAATTTAAAGCAGCAGTCCTGCTCACTCTTGAAGGGCAAATTCATCCAGGCAACAAAGATTTCCATCAGGAAATTGCTTGATGAGCACAGGATTAGAGGAAGTAGTTGGACATGTTCCATGTAGCTCTAGAGCCACTCTTCACCAAAAGTGAACAGCTGAACAAACACCACCCTTCTGAAGTCCTGGGCTCTCCTCACTCATTTATCCGGTCATCAAATACTAACTGAGTGCCCTCTCTGTGTCAGTCTCTATCCTAAGTGCGTATTCTGTGGAGTAAGGAGAAGATCTCCACTCTCATGGGACAATCAGACAACTTAGTAAATAAATGGGAAAATGTACTCAAACGAATGTAGGAATCCCTGCATCTTACCACGTACCAGCAGTCATATTCTCTCTCAGTTCTAGGCATGACAGGGCACCGTTAGGTGGTTCTGCTTAGGTTGGGCGCCTCAGACAGTTTCAGTGAGGTGGTGGCTGGGGCTCATGTCATCTGCAGAATCACTCACTCTTCGTGGCTTGCCCTTTAGGCTGGAAAGATTCAGACAGCCAGGAGCTGGGATAACTCAGGCTCCTTGGGTGTCTTTCACTGTGTCTTGCCACTTAGGGGCTTCCGTGGCCAGACTTCTTAAGTAACTCATAGCTTCCAATGCTCATGTCCCAAGAACAAGTCATATGGCCATTTAGATCCAGCCTCAGGATTCAGATACCTCACTTCCGGCCATGCTTTAATAATCACGGCCAGCAAATTCAAGAGGAAGGGACAGAGATCTCACTGATAAAGAGTGCCAAGGTTCTGGAAGAACATGTGAGCCTGAGAATATTGTTGTGGCCATTTTATGAGAAGAACAGTTTTGCCATAGTTAGGAAGCTTTTTCAGTGTTCTGGAGAGTTGTTATGATGGCTTAGATAAGGGTGATCTCAGTGGAGATTAAAAAGGATATTTTTCCAGGTAGAGTTTATAAGACTCACTAACAGTTTGAATGTGGCAGGTGAAGAAGTCAAACCAAGGGGGAGTCTAGGTTTTGGCTGGTGCATTTGGTGTGTAGTGTAGGGCTGCCATATGAGGGAAGACTCAGAGAACACCAGGTCTTCTATCCAGGTGGCCAAGACCAGCAACTCATACGCTGGAAAGACGGCGTGTGGAGTGAGCATGGGTGCTGAGTTGCTGTCTCTTACTGGAGTGTGTCTCCTGATGGCACATCCCGCTGTCCCCTTTGTATCTGGACAATCTCAAGTCTTCTCCAAAATACCTTTGTAAATTAGTGCTCTGTTGTTGTCAGCTTCCATTTTGGAAAATGCCTACATTATGTCTTCCTTGAGAAATTTGAAGATGAAGGAACTCACATGTAGAACAGTTTTCTGTTTAATTTTTTTCCCCAGAAACCAAATGCTTTTGGAACTATGAATCAACTAAAAAGTTTTTACTTCATTTTTGTATTATAGATAGCTAGTTTAAATCTCTTTTAAGCATGCCTATGGGACATCCAGATAGAATTATTTAAAGCTGTGCCTTTTAGTGCATACATTGGTGGATATGTTTATGTGTCCATAATAACCTTAAATATTTCTCTGTGCATTTAATCATTACACTAAGGATCTCATCTTGCCAACCTTTGGCAATTATTTAAAGAACACCTCATTGGGTAGTATGCTTGTCTGCTTGATGTAAAACATTACCTTTTGATGTGAATGAGTGTGTGTGTCTGCATTCTGGCCATATTTGTCCAATGTGTATCTATTTTAACACTTAAGAAAAGCTCTGATGGAAACATAAATAAACATAGACAATCATATTTTAATCACAGTAGAAACTTAAGCAGATCACCTGGGGTTTTTTTGTTTGTTTGTTTGTTTAGAATAAAGAAATCCACTTTCAGAGATGGCAGACTACCTATTCACTGACCTTGGAAACTGGGGAAAAGTTACTGCACACAGCTAACCTGGAAAGTAAAGAGTCAGTTGACAAGAGAATCAGTCAACTTCGAGACCAGTGGAACAACACAGAGCTCCAACTAGCAGAGATGATCAAGCAGTTCCAGAGCATCGCAGAGGTAAGCTCACCACTGACTGCTCCACTTATTACGTTCAAATTCCGTACCTGAGATTTTTGTTTGCTGTGTGGAAGTGGCAATAATTTTAGGAAATCACAATATCATAAGTTTGCCAACTCAGGTTCTACTAATCCATGAGTTGTGCCAGTTAATATGGTGAAATAATAATTCAGCAGAACAAAAAGCTCAATGTTAAGCACAAAAACATATGAGAGTCTACTTAGATATTTATTTATTTATTTATTTATTTTGAGAACCATGGACTTGGGATAAGATGTTTATTTTTCCGTGGTCAGTGGAAGTTCAATACACAAAGCTAATGTTCCCCATGTAAACAAGGTTATAATATATGAAAACAAACACAGGGATACTGTATTTTCTGCTAACATCAGAGAATGCATCTTTCCACATAAATGGATTTCCCAGATACTTTATGATTATACCTTTCACAACCAAAATGTTTGATTTTTGAGTCATTATTGGGAAATATCATTATTGCTTTGTTATGCAAGTTTTTCTCAAGGATTGTAGGCTACACTATACTTGTAGGCCACCTTGCCTTGCTGTGCTCTTTGAGTTCTGAAGTGGCTTTTGTGGTCTTCCTTTCTTTCTTCTTAGTGTTAAGCTGTCTATTTTTAGTTTCTCTGAGCTCATTTGCTCCTTATAACGCACTCTCCTCTGTAATCTGTTTCGATGTAACTGAAACTGCCAGAGATACTTTTCTGAATTAAGAGTAAATACCTGCTGAGTTAGGGCCTGAGCTTCTCTCCTGTGAATAAATATCTAAATTTGATATAAGGACTGTAAGAAATTCATTAACCAGAAAACATTTGTTGGGCATCTGCCCTGTTTGTAAAGCATAAAGTAAATGCATGTAACAGTTTAGTGAGAGAGATAAGGACTCAAAGTTATGCTTCTCTCTTTGCTTGCTTGCTTTCTTTCTTTCTTTTTTTTTTTTTTTTTTTTGAGACAGAGTCTGACTCTGTCACATTAGGTAGAGTATGGTGGCATCATAGCTCATAGCAACCTCAAACTCTTGAGCTCCAGCAATCCTTTTGCCTTAGCCTCCCAAGTAGCTAGGACTATAGGTACCCACCACAATGCCCCACTAGTTTTTCTACTTTTTTTTTTTTTTTCAGTTTTTGGCCGAGGCTGGGTTTGAACCCGTCACCTCCCGTATATGGGACCGGCGCCCTACCCTTTTGAGCCACAGGCGCCGCCCTAGTTTTTCTACTTTTATATATTTTTTGAATGTTGATAGAAGCTTTATTCATAATCATCCCAAACTAGGAATGACCAAATATCCCTCAGCTGGGAATGGGCACACAAACTGTCATACGTCCATTTAAAAGGAGCAGATTACTGACATGCAAAATAGTTGAGTCTCAAAGGCATCATGCTAGCTCAGAGGCCAGACTCAAAAGATTATACGCTATATGAGTCCAGGTTACTGCAAAAACAAAATTTAAGGATAACAAACAGCTTAGTGATTACCCAGGGCTAGGGGTGAAGATAGGGATTTAACTATAAAAGAGCACAGCGTAACTTTGGTGGATGATGGAACTGTTCTGTATTTTAGTGTGGTTAACTGTATACATTTGTCAAAACTTGCAGACCTGGCTCGGCACCTGTGGCTCAAGCGGCTAAGGCGCCAGCCACATACACCTGAGGTGGTGGGTTTGAATGGCCAGGCGTTGTGGCGGGCGCCTGTGGTCCCAGCTACTTGGGAGGCTGAGGCGGGAGACTCGCTTGAGCCCAGGAGTTGGAGGTTGCTGTGAGCTGTGATGCCACAGCACTCTACCAAGGGTGACAAAGTGAAACTATGTCTCAAAAATTAAATTAAATTAAATTAAATTTTAAAAAAGAGTTACATTTTTGAGAGTTTTTTTTTTTTTTTAGAATTTAAGAGTCCTTATCTTTTTT
>CAUYQV010120851.1:0-12850 GCA_963574575.1 Galagoides demidoff
TAAGCACACACCCTCTCTCTGAATTGTTTTGTTTTCCTGTAATTGCTTTTGCTTTTAAAAATCAAAGAAGTTTTAACCAGGGCTTTCATTTTGTCATCCTTGCAATCATTTGTCTAGTTTGGAATTTGACAACTGGAACAATAAAACCTTGAATTCAGTGCATGCTTTGGTTTTGGTGCTGTTCCTTTGCACGATCCAATCCTCAGCAGGGATCCAGAAAGAACTGGGTGAGCACAGCTGGTCCCCAAAATTGGTGGGCTTTTGATTCATGGCAAATGGCTATGTTTTTTCAAGACTACTAAATGCTGAAATATAGATCAGTACCGAAATAAAAGCAATTCATTGTGTACTAAAGGGCTTTTTTTTTGTTTTTTTGGTAGAGACAGAGTCTCACTTTATCGCCCTTGGGAGAGTGCCGTGGTGTCACACAGCTCACAGCAACCTCCAACTCTCTTGGGCTTAAGTAATTCTCTTGCCTCAGCCTCCCAAGTAGCTGGGACTACAGGCGCCCGCCACAAAGCCAGGCTATTGGGGGGAGGGGGGGGACGGGAGTTGTTTCAGTTTGGCCAGGGCCAGGTTCAAACATGCTACCCTCGATATATGGGGCCGGCGCCCTATTCACTGAGCCACAGGCACCACCCTAGAGGTTTTTTGTTTTTTTTAATTGAGTATTTGTGTAAAACCACCTTTTCAGCAGCAACTGTCAAAAGTCTGGAAAGCAATTGATGTTTCCATTAATCTTTTCCTGAGGAAAATGTTAGTTCTAAGGATTTAACCTCCTGTAAGTAAAGTTTAACATAACAGTATTCCATAAGCAGCCTTTTTTTTTTTTAAAGCAGTTTTTGGCTGGGGCCAGGTTTGAACCCGCCATCTCTGGTATATGGGGACAGCACTCTACTCCTTGAGCCACAGGCACTGACCAATAAGCAGCCTTTTGGTTGTCAGACCATTGCCTGATTTTAATATAATTTTTAAAAGCATGCATTAAAAAAAAAAAAGTATCACTTCAGGACAGGAGTTCAAGACCAGTCTAGGCAAATTATGAAATCCCATCTATAAAAAAAAAAATTAGCTGACTATGGTTCTAGCTAGTCAGAAGGCTGAGGCAGCAGGATTAAGCTGAAAGAAAGAGAACGACCCTATCTCTAAAAAAAAAAATTTTAAAGTCAAAAATAAAGAGCAAATTCTAAAACAGCAAGAGAATACTTGGGAGACTTAGGTGGAATAATCACTTGAGGCCAGAAGTTCAACGCTGTAGTATGCCATGACTGTGCCTGTGAATAGCCACTACACTCCAGCTAAGCAACATATACTCAATTCTTTAAAAAAATAAAGGGGAGGTTGGCACCTGTGGCTCAGTGAGTAGGGCACCGGCCCCATATACCGAGCGTGGCAGGCCCTGGCCAAACTGCAGCAAAAAATAGCCAGGCATTGTGGCGGGCACCTACAGCCCAAGCTACTTGGGAGGGTGAGGCAAGAGAATCACCTAAGCCAAGAGCAGGAGGTTGCTGTGAGCTGTGATGCTACAGTACTCCGCCAAGGGAAACAAAGTGAGACTCTGTCTCTTAAAAAAAAAAAAAAAAAAGGGTGGCGCCTGTGGCTCAAGGAGTAGGGTGTGCCCCATATACCAGAGGTGGTGGGTTCAAACTCGGCCCTGGCCAAAAACTGCAACAACAACAAAAAAGGGGGGGGGGGAGGGACAAGAGAAAAGCATCAAGTCGCATATAATGGAATCTCAACAGACTGATCACAAATTTCTCAGCAGAATCCTTACAGACCAAGAAAGAATGAAATGATATATTCAAAATCCTAAAAGCAAACAAAAAAGTCAGCCAAAAATACAGCAAAGCTATCTTTCAGAAATGAAGGATGTGGGGGAGGAGAGGAGGGACAAAAACATATTTAATGGATGTAGTGAACATTATTCAGGTGATGGGTACACTAATATCTCTGACTCAACCATTATAATAGGTATCCATGTAACAAAAACATTTGTACTCCCTTAATATTTAGAAATTTTAAAAAAAAGAAAAATAATATTGAGCCAGGCAGTGGCTCATGCCTATAATCCTAGCACTCTGAGAGGCCAAGGCAGGTGGATTACCTGAGTTCATAGGTTCTAGACCAGTCTGAGCAAGAGTGAGACCCCGTCTCTAAAAATAGCCAGGCATTGTAGCAGGCAGCTGCCAGCTACTTGGGAGGCTGAGGGAAGAGAATCGCTTGAGCCTAGAAGTTTAAGGTTGCTGTGAGCTATGACGGCACAGCACTCTACCAAAGGCAACAAAGTGAGACTCCATCTCAAAAAAAAAAAAAAAAAGAGAGAGAGAGAGAGAATATTACCAAATAGCAAAGATAAATAATTAAAGGAAGAAAGAAACAAAAGATACACAAAACAATTAACAAAATGACAGGAGTAAGTCCTCATCTGTCAGTAACAAATTTCCCAATTGAAAGGTACAGACTGACTAAATGATTTTTAAAAAACAAGACCCAATTATATACGCTGCCTACAGAAACTCATCACCTGAAAACACACACATAGAAAGTGAAGGAAAAAGGTATTATATGCATAATGAAACCAAAAGTGTGCAGGAATAGCTGTATCAGAAAAAAAACTTTAAGTAAAAAAAATAAATAAATAAAAAGACACATAAAGTCTATATGTAACGATAAAGGGATCAATTCAGCAAGAGAAATAACAATTATAAATACAGCAGAACCTCCATAGTTGACCATCTTCCTACACTGACTACCTCCTTAAGTTGACCTAATTTTCATAGATCAAACATGCACCACATGTACATATCAGTACTGTAGGTCTAGTTCCTTATGCTGACCACCTCTGCATGTTGACCAATTTGTTACAGTCCCTTGGGTGGTCAATTATAGAAGTTCTACTATATATATGCACTCAACACCAGAGCATTCAGATACATAATGGAAAATTACTAAAGCTAACGAGAAACACCCCAGTATAATAACAACTGGAGACATCTACACATCACTTCAGCACTAAGCAGATCTAGACAGAAAATTAGCAAAGAAACACCAGACTTAACCAGCACTATAGACCAACAGGACCTAACAGACATGTACAGAATATTCTGTTGAACAGTTGCAGAATACACGTTCTTATTTATCATCAGCATATGAAACATTTTGAAGGACAGATCATATGTTGACATTACATGATCTGCAAGGAATATACTGTGAAGGAAGAGAAGAGAAATTTAAACAAGACAACAGTCTTTAAAACTTTTCCTTCTGTATTTTTACCATGTTTACTAAATTGTGAACAGCTAAAAACAAAAAATACCTTCTTTGTAGTCCATTCAGTACCAAATATTTACTAACTTCTAAGCAACTAATTCCATATTTTGTTATGTGATTCCTATATTCAAACTAAATATTATACTTCTTTTTTATTTTATTATATAGTAATGTATATTCATTACGGGTGAGGGAACCATAGATAAACAAACAAAAAAATTAATAATTCTATACAGCTGAGGAAAAATCACTGAAAACTATTTGGTAGATATCCTTCAAAACATCTATTTCTATGCTGATAGTCTTTTTTTTAAGACTACAATAAAAATAAAATTAATTGCTAACACTTAGTTAATGCTTACCACGTCAGCCTCAACTCTAAATGCTCTATACATTTAACTCATTTAATTCTCACATCTCTCCCATGATGTACCATTATTCTCTTCATTTTGCAAAAAAGGAAACAGAGAAGAAAAATAACCTGTCCTAGGTCACTTGAATATAAGTGGCAGAACCACCCAGCAGTCTGACTCCACAGCTTGTGCTTTTAATTCAATCTTATAATGACTCAATTCTGCTTATAAAACTTCATCGTCGACTCGGCGCCTGTGGCTCAAACAGCTAAGGTGCCAGCCACATACACCTGAGCTGGCAAGTTCGAATCCAGCCCAGGCCTGCCAAACAACAATGATGGCTGCAACCAAAAAAAAAAAAAAAAATAGCCAGGCGTTGTGGCAGGCACCTATAGTCCCAGCTATTATAGGGAAGCAGAGGCAGGAGAATCACTTGAGCCCAGGAGTTGGAGGTTGCTGTGAGCTGTGATACCACTGCACTCTACCCAGGGTGACAGCTTGAGGCTCTGTCTCAAAAAATAATAAATAAATAAATAAATAAAATGTCATCATTGTATATATGCTACATATATTTCCCCTAAAATACTATGAGCATCTTCCTATTCCAAAAATTTTCTTAAATGCTGAAACTATGAGAAATCCATCACATATTTTAAGATATACTAATTTTATAATAAATCTATATATAAAATAGCAGCTTCTAAAAAATCCTTAAATTTGTCATTTATATGAACCAGTTGTACCTCACTGGGGAAACAGCATACTCTTAACAAAGCATACTCTTAATAATTTAATTTTGGAAGCTAACTGGGCCAAAAGACTCTAGAATTCTGCTCCTCCAAAAATTCATATTTATGAAAGCACACAGTATATAAATTCTATGTTAACACTGTCCCTTTCTCCCCTGCCCCCTTCTAAAAAAAAAAATCTTTCAAAGCACCAAACACACTACTGGACATTCACAATAGGCACTCAATAAATATTTACTGACAGACTGATTATACAATGCTATTCTATGTTGAAGTAGAGAATATATAGAAACAAAGGTCATCTTGTGAGAGTGAATGCAGCCAGACTGCCCTTCTCTTATCAGGGAAACCATACAGATACTCACAAAGCATGCCATCCCAGACAATGCACAGTGACATGCCATGAGAAAAACTGCTAACACTGCCACCAATTTTGCCAAAATGCTGAACTTTGACTACACTGTGTAAGGTCAGTTAAACATACCTAGTAGCCAAATCAGACAAGACACAAAGTAAATTTTTTTAAAAAAGCTAAGAATCCTAGTGAAAGAAAAATGATAAGTAAAAGCAAAGATTATAAAAGGCTTGCAACATGCAATTCCTAACCAACTGCAATTGCTCTGCGATACTCATCATACTACATAATGTGACCCCAGCTCCTGGGAAAGCATTTGGCCATAGAGCAGCCCTCTACAAAGACAGAAGTCAGTTTCTGATTGGTCTTTAATTTGAATGCTTGGCAAATCCTCATGAATTGAGAACTGTGACAGTTCAAACTTTGAATGCATGATTTTTATAGTATATAATATCCAAAGTAATTTTCCCTCTGAAAACTTTTGAATTCTTATCTATAAATATAGGAGATCTAGTTATAAAAATAATAATAATTTATATTTTTTTCTGATTCTGGGAGACCAGGACAATAAAGATAACGACAAGTGTGCTTTGACATGCTGGTCCTAATTCCTGCAAACAAAAGATTAGCATGTGGTACCCAAAAAGTCAAAGCGAGGTTAAAACTCACACTCCCATCTAGAAGACAAAACAGGTGGTTTCCACAGTAAAGAGATCAAATTCCCAGACTATATAGAAACAAGCAAATATATCAGTAATTTGCAAAGCACTTGCTTTCATTTGTCTTCTACTTCCTGCATATATTATATGAACTGTAAAGGAAAAATGGAAAAGGGTTATTTTCCTAAGGTCTAGTTAATGAATGGAGATAAAGAGGTCTAGCAAGAGGAAACAAATAATTCATGAAGGAAAAATCAAATAGGAAGACTCTGGAAAGACAAAGTAGAAACAGTTGTGTCAAGAGGATAATTACATATGATATGAAAAATGAATAAATAGGAGGGAGGGAAAAAGCTATACAAGAATTTTCATCAGACAATAGGCCTATACTTTCCAAAGCCATGTACAAATTCTCACTTCAAAGAATGGTGAGGAAAATTTACAGAAACTATCACTAGTTCAGGGAATTCTGATATACATATTAGCTGCAAGATGGAAACAACAGAGATGATAAATAATGCTCTCCAGAAGAATATAAAATAGCATTATTAACTAACTTGGCTAAGGTGATCTTTCTGAATGAGGCACCTATTTAAAACATGACAAAAAACTAGGCAAGACTAATCAAAACTACTTTAACTCGTCCAAAATCAAGCTAACAACACTGAATATGAACTCATCCTTGGTTAAAAGAATAATACCTATTAATATTTTTTTCCCTCTTGACCTATATATTGGTGTAGAATGTCAGTTATAGTTAAGGAAAATAAGTTGTTTTAGAATTGAACAAGTGTTTTAGAACCAAAAACAATGTTTTCACATCATTTAATTTTTTATAACACCATACATAGCAGTTTACCGCTCCCAGATTTATAGAAAAATAAATTAAACCTATTAAATTAATCCTGCTAACTTCTCAAATAGACACAGGATAAAAGGATTATATCTGACAGTTTGATTTTTAAATATACATAATACTTCTTAATGTTTTTCTCACATTGAGCATATAATCTAGATTGTATTTTTTCTTTCCTTATTTCACTTTATTGCCTAAAAGACTGATCAAGCATGTTAATGGAGCACAACTGCCTCCTCAATATTACAGGATTTATCCTAACAAGCACTGATCTCAAACCCAGAAAAGTTGCCATATTTTCCATTCCTTGTACTCAAAAGTTTGATATGTTATCACCAAAAAAGAATATTTATTCATAATTAATATTTATCCACACATGATTAACATTTGCTAATTCTAGGTGATGAATACATAGGTTTGTATTTCATTATTTTTTTAAGTTTTCTGGATATAGGCTGGGTGCAATTGCTCACACGTATGATCCTAGCACTCTAGGAGGCCAAGTGGAGGATTGAGCTTAAGAGTTCAAGCCAGTCTGAGCTAAAAAAGATCCTGTCTCCACTAAAAACAGAAACATTAGCTGGGCATGGTAGCACATGCCTATTGTCCCAGGTACTAGGGAGCCTGAGGTAGGAGGATTGCTTAAGCCCAGGAGTTTGAGGTTGCTGAGAGCTAAGCCAAAATCAGTGCATTCTAGCCCAGGCAACAGAGTAAGACTCTGTTTTAAAATAAGAAAGTTTTCTGGAGATATAGATATATAGATAGAGAGAGATACAGAGATATATAGAGGTATATATTTATACTATACATAGTACAAAATAGACACAAAATAAATCTAAGCCTAATGTGCTAGTTTTCCAACTTGGTTGGTTGATTAGGGTTTCCTCTAGCATGATTTCCCTGACATGAAAGATAAGCATCGGCTCGGCACCTATAGCTCAAGCGGCTAGGGCGCTAGCCACATGTACCAGAGCTGGCGGGTTCAAATCCAGCCCGGGCCTGCCAAACAAAAATGACAATTCCAACCAAAAAACAGCCGGGCATTGTGCCAGGCGCCTGTAGTCCTAGCTACTTGGGAAGCAAGCCCAGGAGTTGGAGGTTGCTGTGAGCTGTGATGCCACGGCACTCTACCCCAGGGTGACAGCTCAAGGCTCTGTCTCAAAAGAAAAATAAGCATCACCTGGGAAATTATCATAAATACAAAATCTTGGCAAGACACAGTGATTGGTGCCTATAATCCCAGCACTTTGCAAGACAGAACTGGAAAGACTGCTTGAGGCCAAGAGTTAAGAGATTGCAGAGAGCTATGATCCTGCCACTGCACTCAAGCCTGGGTGACAGAGCAAGATACTATTTCTATAAGTAATTCATTTAATTAAGATTCAATTTTTTTTAATTGAACTAATTTTAATTTTTTTTAATTGAACCAATTTTTTAATTATTAAATAATAGTACTTGGATGGGAAAACATTTAAAAGATAGTAAGCAAACAAAAAAGGTTTGCTTAACCTTGACATAGAAAAATATAAACTTTGAGGCCTTGTCCCAGCAGTCCTAAACCAGAACTTTTACAGTGAGGTCCAGAAATTTTAAACAAATATTCCCAGATAAGTCTTTCTTATGTGAAGCTCAAGAAATGCTCTAATAAAAAATTTGAGCCTTTCACCATTAAGCAAAGAACAAGTTTGGGTGTAAAAGGGAACTTTCTCTTTCCATCTAGTCTGCTACAACCACTTCCTGGTCTCACAGAAAGACAAGCCCCAGGTACCTGGTCCTGGTTGGGGAAGAAGTACAGTTTGTCTTCAAGACTTAAGAGTTCAACCTGACTTTCCATTCCATCCTTTTATTGCAAGTAAGAAAAGTCAGGGTGCATTCTAATTTTGCTCTTATCTTCCCTCTCGTTGTCTTTAACAACATCCCTACATTGTGGATATCCCTACCTCAGTATGTCTTGTCCCACGCTCATTTGCCTTTCCAGCTTACCCCTGGAAGCTACTTCTTTTAAAATGTCACAAAACACCTGCATCATCTAACATCTAATCACTCCATGTTATATTATGCCCTCATATTCCAAAGATAAACATCCTTATCCATTCAAATGTAAACTATTCATATATTATGGCATGGTTATGAACCACTTCACTAGACTAAGGATGGCAATTGGTTTCAGTTCACATAACAACTCTTAAACTCATCAGAGTTACCTACATTAGAATCTCCAGGAGAAGCTTTTCAGCATATGGAGGCCACATGTCACACCTAAATAAGTTGGATTATCTGGGAGTAGGAGATGAGACTCAGGCATCAGTTTTTTTAAAAACTTTCTCAGTACTACCAACATGCAGCCAAGGTTGAGAGGCACTGATCCAGGTTCAGCCAGAAATACTGCCAAAACAGATTTAGAGATTGCGCCCCTGGGTGAGCAACATTTTTGCCATTCCTGCACTACAATCACTCAGCCAAATACAGGAGACTCTGAAAGAACAGGGGTTTCCGAGGACAGAAATTCCAAACTCCAGTATCAATGAAGGTAATATGAATTATGTATTTATATTTATCCTAATTAAGGTATTTCTTGACAAAACATGAAGAAATATTAAGAATATTTGTTTATTCTGACCTGGAAGGTGTTTTTTAAAAACAAACACCATACCTCCAAATATGCACAACAGTTTTATACAATTAAACTGGCTCAAGTATAGATTACAATTTCCTTCAAGTCTGAAGATGATGTCATTTACATCCATGAGTGGATGGGGAAGATTCCTCAGCAAGAAAGTTAAAATGAGTAAAAACTACTATCCATATGTACTGCAAAGCATACTCAAATGTAAGTACAAAGTCCAATACCACACCTCACAAACAATTTCAATTGTTTCTGCAGACTCTATGATATGAGTCCATTTCATAATTATATTAATTATATTCAGAGCACTTAGATCTAATTATCCAACTTCTTAAGACAGCCTGTAGTCCGAAAGACTATAAATCCTTCAGTGAAATTCAGACTTAACAACCTACTTTGTAATATATTTTTGGTGCCACCAAAAATTATTTACAATACAACATGAAGTGAAATGCATAGTCTAAAAAAGTCATAAAATTCAGCTTTACTCTTGGTGTGACACAGAAACAATGATTAATTTTAGGAAGCTACAATTTTTCTAATAAATGAATACTTGGCACCAAGACCCACAGTTGTATCCACTTCCTGCCACAAATGCCAGCAGCAAGTACATCCAATTTCAAGTTCCTCTGAAGCCAGTGAGTGGGCAGAACACAACCAGAGCCAAAATGGGGAACACATGGTATTCATTCCTTGAAAAAATTCAGCAGCGGATTACAACCAGGAGGGGAAGCCATCTGTCACAAGAAAAAGAGGTGGCAGTAGCTGTCAAGGACTATGACATGCTACCTCAACCTGGGCAGAGTGGAATTTTAGATTTTAATTCCAGCCAACTTTTACAATGAGTGATAGTTTTCAAAATTATTAGTGTCCAAAATTGCACTTGTACCCCATAAATACATGCAAAAAAATGGAAAATTATAAGAAAAATTTATTCGGGTCAAATAATAAATGAAATAGGTAAGGGGAAGAAAAACCACCAACAGTAATTCTACCATAACCCTAACTCTCTAATGGGAAGAGTAAAAACAGCAACAATTAGAAACCACACAAATTCAACAAATCAGAAATAAGCCAACACTCTGAGAAATTAATTCCCTCGAGTATGGAAAGCACTAGCAGTTTTTATCTGCCTGGATATTCCTAGCCTATAAACATCTGCACAAAATTTCAAAGTAAAAGAACACAACCTCCCAAATGTGAAGGTAAAAGTGAACCATAAGTCAAAAATCAACCTTTACCACCACTTCAATCTCTCCTCGCCTCCATCCACTCTAACACACCCTCCAACCCCTTAGGATGTCATCTTTAATAAGATAAAAATCACTGGGCAGTAAAATAGATTTGAAAAAAAAAAAGAATCTTACTATCTTCTCTATTGTGTTAAACACATCACGTCCAGTTTCTGATATACATAGCAGGTTTCTAACCTTGAAAGGAACACAAAACTAACTGAACATTAGTTACTTCATTTTTAAATCTCAAAATATGTAAGGTTTAATTCAGAAAAAGTGTAGCCACTAGAATTCTATTTCTTTAAATCAGCACTTTATACTGACATTAGAATGCAGGAAAACTGTAAACACATTACTTGTGAAATCAGAACTAGTCACATTAATTCCAGTTTATTTGCTTGACTTATCAATATTCTTTCTTTCATTCAACCAGTTTTAAAACCTTACTCTCTTCCCCTCAAAGCCTTCTTCTCTAAAAAGAAAACAGTGATTTCCTCTTGAACAGATTCATCTGAATACCCAGATACTAGGGATTTAATTTTCAGACTTTGGCATACAAAGCCCTATATATTCTCCCAAAACAAAAATACTAGTCATTTACATTTTTTAATTAAAATATCTCTGTACTTACATGTCAATAAATGTTTTCTTTTTAAATTAAAGGCTTGGGAAGTATGCCTAATGCTCCTTAAGAATAACATATTAATAATAAACATTTAATTACAATAATGGTAAAGATAAAGTTAGCCTCCACCAACTTAGTCATGTAATTTACTATTTGGTATACAAATATACCAAATATGAAGTCAATAGTTCAGAAGTGACAGATTTTGAGAATTGACAGATTTAGTATTTATTCTTCATTCTTCATTCAATTACTCAATGATAACATTTTGGGCAACTATAGAATCATCTACTTTCCTCTCCTGAAACAAGTAAAGTAAATGTGAAGAATGTGTTTGGCATCCTAAAATTTCTCTATTTCCTTTTTCTGACAGTCAAGACTGTGGAGGGAGGTACACTATTTAGCAGAGAGCCTCCCTCTGTCCCTTAACATCTGTGTGACCTTTGGCAAGTTACTCTCTAAGCCTCAGTTTCCACTTCAATAAAGTAAGATTAAGAGTCATGGTGATTAAATAATATAGGCAGAGCACATAAACCAGGTCCTGTTCATTAGTAAGCACTACACAAGTGTTGGGTATTACTACCTATTCTGTTGTTTAAACCAATTATCAAAAAACTTTCACTGTACAATGCCAGATATCAAATACTTTAATTCAGGTTTAGCAAGTCACAAACTATCACCACTACTAAACTTTACCACTGTGCTATGAAAACAGCCATAGGCAAATAAGCACAGCTGTGCTTAAAGAAACTGAATTTTGAATTTCATAAAGTTTTCACATGTCACAAAATATAATTGTTTTTGTCACCCTGGGTAGAGTGCCATGGCCTCATACTCACTGCACTCTCAAACACCTGGGTTCCAGCAAGCCTCTTGCCTCAGCCTCCCAAGTAGGTGGGACTACAGGCCCTTGCCACAATGCCTGGCTAGTTTTTCTTTCTATACAAGCTTTGCGCAGGCTTGTCTTAAACTACTCATGAGCTCAGGCAAAATGCTAGGATTACAAGCGTGAGCTGCCACACCCAGCCAAAATATATTATGTTTAAAAAATCACCTAGGCAGTGCCTGTGGCTCAAAGGAGTAGGGCGCCAGCCCCATATACCAGAGGTGATGGGTTCAAACCCGGCCCCGGTCAAAAACTGCCAAAAAAAAAAAAAAAAATCTAGAAATGTAAAAACCATTCTTAGCTTGTGGAATGTAGTAATCCTTTGGGAAGGATTTCGCCCACAAGTGATAATATAAAGACCCCTATTATAAACCAACACTTTTCTTTGAGACAAGAGTCTCACTTTGTCACCCTCAGTAGAGTGTTGTGGCTTAGGCGATTCTCTTGCCTACAGGCACCCTCCACAATGCCCAGCTATTTTTTGTTGCAGTTTGGCTGGGGCCAGGTTCAAACCCGCCAACCTCGGTATATGGGGTCTGTGCCCTACTCACTGAACCACAGGTGCCGCCCTATAAACCAACACTCGCAAAGGTAATTCATCAATTCTTAATTGTCATCATAAAGTTAAGAGCTACATTCTTGGAAACAACTCTCCCTTAGTGAGAGATTATGGAATTCTAATTTATTTGGTACTACACTTTAGTCTTTCCTTTTACAAAGTAACAGTAATATAATAGTGCCTGGTCATTTATCTTTCTCAAAACTGTTTTTACCTGACAATCCCCTACCAGTCTCCTCACTTTTTTTTTTTTTAACTTCCGTGGTGTGTGAAATTCAAATCTGGGAATCATTAATGTAACACTTTATGCTTAATCAAAACAAGAAGAGTAACCTGGGCAATATAGCAAAACCCCCATCTCTTAAAAAAAAATTAACTGGCTTGGCACCTGTGGCTCAATCGGCTAAGGCGCCAGCCACATACACCTAAGATGGCGGGTTCGAATCCCCAGCCCAGGCCTGCCAAACAATAATGATGGTTGCAACAAAAAAAAATGGCTGGGCGTTGTGGCTGGCGCCTGTGGTCCCAGCTACTTGGGAGGCTGAGGCAGGAGACTCACTTGAGCCCAGGAGTTGGAGGTTTCTGTGAGCTGTGATGCCACGGCACTCTACCCAGGGGGATAGCTTGAGGCTCTGTCTCAAAGAAAAGAAATGGGTTGTTCTAACATTTATTACTTG